>BMAO01025516.1:0-135127 GCA_019973975.1 Trichonephila clavata | reverse complement strand
TTTCATTTTATATATCTTATTTTCATATTCTCTGTACTGTGTACGTTTTAAGTCAGTTTTCTTATGTATTGAAATCTTAAATGGTTCAAGTCATGTGTGTACTTTAAATCATGAAGTTTGTATATTCTTTCTTATTTTCTTCTGTAACTTTCTTTCCATCCCGAGTGGGTCACAAAGGACATTCTTTCCACCCACTGGATGTCCGGTGTCAGCTAACTTAAAGGGACAGAGCGGCAATTAGAAATTTTGGAAGATAACGAGCCACAGGAGATTTTTCATTTTCGTCTTAAATGTTGTTATTTGAAGTTAAAATAAACACTTGGGATCTCCACCATCACGGACTCGTTTTCGAAAATAATGGCCAGCTGAAATCGGCACAATTCAATTTCTTACATTTTACACATTTGAAATAGCAGCAGGTAAGTGTGCTTTTAATTTCGAATTAATTTGCATTTATAAGACTTAAAATAATATTCAGATTCCTCCTGTAAGGTACGCCTTCGAATAAGACACAATGTTGCTACCGGTCTCTTTGAATATGAATCTTGTGTATTTACCTCTTATTAACCCCTTAACGATCGGATAATTTTTGAAGTGAGTGAGTGAGTGATTTTGGGGTTTATTGGCGCAAGAGCCGATTTCGGCTATACTGCGCCAACATTTGTTTTAATATCTGTGGTCTATACGGGAAGTGAAAGAAAGAATGAATTGAATGACAAGAAAGAGGGTCGAAAATAGAGAAGGATCACTAGGGTACCCCGGGTTCGTGAAGCCCGTGTGATAATTTTGAAGAAAACGGTCCTAAAAGTGCCTATTTTTTATTTAAGAAAATTATATAAAAACTAAGTACATGTTCAATATATGCATTCATTTTCAATTTTTGGATTAATTTTTAGCTTGAAATACGAAATTTAATTTTTTAAGTAAAGCAAACATTTAGGGTTATAATCACTGAATGTTGGCTTCCAGCAAAGAGGAAAATTTTTTAAAAAACATGTGTTTTAAACATAAATGAATTTTATTACACTTTTGCATAATATAAATAAACATTAGTAATTTTTTTTGTGAGATAAATTTCAAAATATTAGATATATAAAGGCTAAAACCACAAACTGGACAGTAATACCGAGTTTCCTTTCTGCATTTCTTATTGTTTTCATCTCTTTTAGAACAACAATTTTTGCATTCTCTTGATGTGTGTGTGTGTGGTTGCCTCTTCTTATCAATAAGAGGTATACGTCTAATAAAATGTCTTTTAATCAAATGGTTGGGATTATTCTCCAGATTCGGCCGACCTCTTTTTTTCCCCATTGGTTTCTGATATAGAATACTTTTCAATAAATTCATCTACTAAAGATAAGCGAATATCTAATGTGATTTTTTGCCTCCATGTTTTTTTATAAATAAGGTACTAGTTCACAATAGTTTGATCTAACAAATAAAAAAATATTTTCTTATAGTACTTCTTACCTCGTTTTCGAGCTATTCAATAATCTCCAATATATTGGTCTACAATGTCTACTGCTCTGGTATTTTTACTGTAGCCAGTGACAAAAAAACAAAACAAAAAAAACTAAAAGTACAATCCGATTTACTGTATAATGTCTACAATATTAAAAAAAATATATACATTTTTTTTATCTGTTTTTTTTTTCCAGAATTTTTACCCACGTGTTTCTACGAAGAGCTCAGCTGAGTACTTGACCTAAGATTAAAAAACCGTATAGCTAATATATATGTTTGTTGTGCTGATATTATTTAAAAATAAATAATTATCGCTAAACACGTTAAAAATAATCTGGTGCTGCCATCTGGTGTATAGATTAAGAAAAAAAAAATAATATTCCGGGCTTGAGAAATAGATTGTTTCAAGCTTTTATGACAAGTTACTTTTCAACACTCCAGCCCGGAAATATCACGGGCACGAGGAATAGAGAGGGAAATTTCACTCCGTGAATTTGGCGGGAGCGAGAGGCAAGGGGTTAAGGGATATTTTATTCAAGTGACAATGAAAACAATTTCTTATTTCTTTTTGTAAAATCTTAGGATTTCAAAGAGAAGTTTGCGTTTTTCTTCAAATAAATTAAATAAAGTTCTCTCCTAATAAATCAATGCAATTTAACAGAGGAAAGGAACAGAGAAATAAAAAAAATGCTACGTTGTCTGTTCCATGCTTTGATTTAGAGACAAAACAGAATATATACGAGCGTAAGCTAGTCGTAAAAAAGCGATTGTAACTCGTGGGGGCGCGTTTTTTTTTTGGGGGGGGGGGGTTACGTAAGAAATAAAAATGATAGCTTAGGGGGGCACAACGTACAGGCTTTCAAAAAGATCCGTACAAATAAATTTTCTGTAAGTACAAGATTTTATTTTACTCATTTCAAACATTTATACTGTAATTAAACTTTTTCAAAAAAGAATTTTCATTTTTCATGAACTTCAAATTTAAAAAAGCCCGTGACTTCAGTATTTATTTGTGTAACATTTATTTAAAGATTAATACGACTTGAATTTATAATTAAACTAATTTGCTTAGCATTAAATGATAAAATTCCTAATGTCTGGTTTGGCGGATTTAAATTTCTGGTTCTAGGACATATTGAATCAAACACAAGATTTCCTATGGAAGGTACTACTATATTTTCACCCTATTAAGATAAATTATTACGGAATATTTCATTGTATTTACCTTCGTGAAAAAACGAACTATATAAAAATAATATATTAAGTTTTAAAAAATCTCTTTCGTTATATATATATATATATATATATATATATATTGTAATAAATAAATTCACCAAAGTGCATAATGATTTTAACTGAAAGGATTACTGAATTAAAAGAAAACTAGCTATATAATTTTAATGTCAATGAAATTATTTTGTATATACGTATCCATTACTATAGTTAAGAGTACATGGTTTGTAAAATTTCATCTTTGGATTAAATCGAAATAATATTAATTGATGCTAATTATTTTTTTGATAAGACAGCTTCCACTTTCAGAACGAGATATGCACATCCTTCATTATAGTTCCCAATATTTAAAAAAAAATGCGGTTCATTTGTCTTGTTTGTTGTAAATTTTTATTCATTTATTTTTTCTGATTACAATTATAAATCATTTTTCTGAATCACCATGTTAACCAACACATGTGTTTTTAGATATTTTTTTCTCTCTCCTTTTTTATACATCAAGAGAAATTTAGTAATGTTATGTTGCAATAATAAATATATTCGATAAGTAATTGTGTTATTGCTGATCGAAATGTCAAAAAGACATTTCTTAAAAATTCTTTCGGAATATTTAAAGCTTGTGAATTTGGTCCATAATAGGTTAGTTATTTTATTGTTTACTTTTTTAAAATTTAAAGTAAGAGAAATTCAGTAGAAAAAAAAATTTATTTTCAAATAAGATTTCATGTGTTAATATCTAAATGTTATCGAAAATATCCCGAAATGGCATTTTTGCAGGAAGCTAAATGACAAAATTCTATTGGAATGAGAAACATAATGCATTTTATTATTATTTTATTAAGATCATGGTGCGAATTAAAGAAAAGGCTGGAAAAAAATTGTACTATTGACGCGGAACAACAAAATGTGTACATTCGAAAGAAAAAAGCAATGACATGCCATCATTGAAAGAATGATTGCTGAAGTATAATTTTTTTAGCAAGTCAAAATTGGCATTTAGAAGAACTAGTACGAATTTGAAATAATGGTAAGTATTTACAGACAGTTTAGACATTGACTGAATTTGATTCAGTTAATTTAGAACACCTTAATAAAGTCAGTAAATTCAAAAATAACAAAACACGTATGCCACATTACTTAGGCAGCATTTTCAAAATGAAATAATTACTATTTTAGCCCAATCTATTCTTAATGAGATAACACGCATTGTCAAAAAAGCAAAATATTACACTATAATTCTTGACTCTACACCAAATATTAATCACACAGAACAAATAAAGTTTGTTATTAGATGCATAAGCATTACTGATGTTAAGGTATATAGTTTAGAATTCTTTTTTTTTGTGGAGTTTTTAGGAATACTACACAAGAAAGTCTTTCAGATATGGACACATTCTCTATTGAATCCGAAATCTCTGAAAAAAATGATTTCACTAAAATTATTGACAAATTTGTTTCTCAGAAAGCCAGAAAAGTTATTTTATAATTAATTATTAAATAGTCTTTGTAAAAGGACTGGTTTGCATACATTTCGTTTCACGAATTGTATGCCTTAGTACTTTTTTATTAAATGATATTTCCTGACTAAATTCTGTTGTGTTTTGCTTTTCTAATTATAAAATGTCTATTTTTTTAAAGGTAATATTTTTGCTGGTTTATTATTTTGTCGCGACATAACCCATTAGCTGACCAAAAAATAAAGTTTTGCTCTTCAAATTTTATTTGCATTTTTATATTAATGTTTTACTTTTTACTCTTATACAGGTAAATGAGTTTATAACCGTAATGCATAAGTATTAAATAAATAATTATATGTATAAGTATTGTATTAAGCAATTAAATATGTAAGTATCGTAATAAATAATTAAATATATAAGTACTGCAATAAGTAATTAAACATATATACGTACGTAAATATGTAAATATTAAATATATATATATATATTTGTATTTAAGTAAGTAAATATTAAGTATTACAATAAGTAATTAAATACATAAATGTTTGTCAAAATATGAAAAATTCTCTTGAGGGGCGGCACATTAGGTCCTTGCACACGGGTGGCCGACACCCTAGGATCGGCCCTGGGGGGGTGGGAGGGTTCAGGTAGCGGCCATGATCATGACTCTCATGCTCCAATCAGTATGTTTTATAATATTTGAATACAATTTTATCCAAAGTAGTATTTCATATTTCTTCAAAAACTAAGAACTATGGAAGATATTTTTATTTCTGTTGACCAGTGCAAGAACAGCCATTGTGAAAATTTCAAAATGTTGTTAATTTAAATATCAAGCTTCGTGAAAGAAATTCTGTACCGTAAGTGCTTTATCTAAAATTTTATGGTTACATTAATAACTAAAATTGATTTTGGATGTTCTTGCATACAAAAGTCGTTTCAATACTACTTTTATCAACCTTAAAGCTTGTCATAAGATACGGAATATGTTTCTGTCACTTCTGTTGGGGATTTAAGTGTACCTCTTGTCCAAAATCCCGAGTGCTTTGCACTCATTTATGCAAATAAGTTAATCTTGCTAGAAATCACTTTAATGTTCCCATGGGGTATTTTTGCGAATAAGTTGTTCTTTGACTGCTTTGGAAATAATTGTAATATTTTCACTGATTCTAATAAAGGTATCCGACTACTTGCGACAATTTTTTTTAAAAAAAATGGAGATATAAGGATTTTTTGTGATTTTTAGATTTATTTAGTAGATTAAAAAATATATGTTAAAACTTAGAAGAGAAAAAGAAATTATTATTACTAAAATGGGAAGAAAATTAGTAAAAATTTACAAAAAATCACATAAACGGGGCCCATTTTGTACAAAAAGTTTATGAACAAATTTTCAATTTTGATGTGTTGCTTTGATATTCATTTTTGAAATAACCTTTAGGATTAGAGATATTTTAATTTTTTCAAAAACTAGAGCACTTTATCTTAGCTATTACATAAAATTACTTAAAAAACAGTAATTATACTCACATAAGGGACTGTAAATTTTGTAATAAAACAGTGATTGATAAATCTGAAAGTTAAAACACTTAAACTATTAAACAGAACATGCGCAAAAAATTCCAGTTAATTATTTTCAAAACTGTTTGAGTATTTTCAAAAAGAAAACCCATTTCAAGTAAAACGCACTTTAAAGTATGACATCTTGCTTAAAGTAATGGCATCTGCTTTTACTAAAACACTTGTAGTTTTTGTTCTAGTGAATGGAAAATAATAATTTTGGTATTTTTATAAAGCTAATATGATGTCCTATAAAATAAAATCACAAGAAAAATGGTCACTTTTTGACAAAATTCACGATTTTAGGGTAGTCGGAGATACACCTTAAGTTTGTTAATGGAAAATAAATTTAATATAGCAATAAAAAAAAACTAACTTAAGTCAGTCAAATGTTTGGATGTGTTTGTAAATGGAGGTAATTTTTTTTCACTAAATTATTATAAAGGAAAAAGAGAAAATGAAATAATTTTTAGTAGGCATAATTTTTTTTTATAAATTCATAGTGGCAGAAGAGTGAAGAGCCACAACCTTCGATGCAGAGTCTCTGTTACTGAACTCTGGTTTAGATCAGAATTTCCCATATCTGCTCTGAAAGCGTAATTACAAATCGAGTTGGATTTTTGTTTTTCATTATTTTTTTACAGACAAACACTTCTTTGTTCACATTGTCTTGAAGAAAATTCTCAAATAATTGCTATCTTCATTGCCTCAAATACTCAACTGAGATTTTTCTTTTAGCCCAATGTTAAACTCAGTAAAATAAAAGGAAACAAAAACAACTTTTAAGGATAATTGACATACTTAATGTTTACCTTCAAGCCACAACCTGTGAATTGTAACAGACAGTTAGACAACATCCTGTTCAATAGTAGCTTTTTGGGTTGTTTTTTATTACTTGCATAATGGAGTGTAACTCTCTGTCTCGCTTGAAATATTCTTCCCTTTGAATTATAATAGTAAGGGGGAAAAAAGCCATCGTATATCTTTTTTCAAAGGTGAGCTATTACGTAATCATTTGTGGTCTGGAAGAAAATTAAGGAAGTTATTCCACGTACAGAACACTTCTCTATTGAGAGAGCTTTAAAAATAACTATTCTAAAGAAGAAGAAAAAAAGATATATTTGCAGTTATTTATTTCTTTATTTGAAGTTACTTCATATAAAAATTGATTTTTAAGAAAGTCCTTCACATAAAATGAACACATTTTGTACCATAAAACCTCCTAAGACAAATAATTTCTTTTCACAGCTTTATGTAAAACAAGTCTTTGATTTCAAATATTCTAGTTATGTTATAGTTAATTTTATACTAATGCTTATAAATTTAGTTTCTGTTATATCATTTTATGTAATACGTCTAATGGAATCCTAAAATCATGAAATATTTTCACAAATCATAAATATTTTCGATTTACATTGCAATTAACCCAATCCAATACAATAAATGATAAAAGTATTTTTTTTTTCAATTATGATTTTTTTTATTGCTTTGAAACTGAAGAACAGTCAAAGAGACATTGTAAGATTCTCATTAAGAAGCTAATAATTATAGATTAATTTACCACAGGAATAGAATAGTAAACGTTTTCTTTGAAGAAAAAATGGTATTTTGTTTCTAAGACCCTATTTACATGCAAACTCACAAATTGCAGCCGAATTGGGGTTGGGGAGAAAACCAGCTTTTTATTGGTATTTTTTTCAACCTGTTTACATGAGAATCTAGTGATTGTTTGATAAATTCACGTGATTATACAATGGTTGCCGCGGAAAAAAAGAAACCAATAAAAGTTAACTACAATAAACGTAATATCCATGGCAACCACATCACCGAATGATAGAATTACCAAGATAATCAATCATATTGTAATGTTATCGTCTATCTCGGCGGACATAAACAACAACTTGGAGCGTAGCACTCCTATATCAAAGTAGGACCTATAAGGTCCCGTTTTAAAGCTTTTATTTTGCTACGAATTTGTGGAATTGTCCGAGCATGTCCCATTTTTTTAAAATTCGTCACACATTTTCTATCTACACTGCTGGCCACCGTAAATGTAACACCAAGAAAGACAAGAGATAGCACAACAAAATTTATTTTGTAGATAACATGTTGACCAAGTATCAAAGGATTAAATTTATAGACTTCTGTGAAGTGTGGTTCCTGCCAGAATCAGTAGCCAGAGTAGCCGCCATTGTTGGAGATCACCGCTGCCACACGCCTCGGCATTGATTCAAAGAGACTTTGGATGTGTTTTTGGGGGTACAGCAGACCACGCAGCTTCCACACGTTGCCACAGTTCATCTGGTGTGGCAACTGAGGGTGTAATCTGGGTCAATCGTTGAGCAACCATGGACCACATGTTTTCTATCGGCGAAAGACCCGGAGAGCGAGCCGGCCAGGGAAGAAATTCAATCTGGTGATTGACGAAGAACCTTTGGACAATGCGTGCCACGTGTGGCCGCGCAATATCCTGTTGAAATATGGCTGTGGCCGAGCCCTGAAGGTAAGGAAGGACAACTGGCTCCAACACCTCGGAGATGTAGCGCTGGCTGTTTAAAGTACCGGCAATGCGTACTAGAGGAGTGCGAGAGTGATATCCAATACCGCCCCATACCATAATACCCGGTGCAAGACCAGAGTGGCGCTGCATAACGCAGCTGTTCAGCATCCTCTCTCCATGGTGTCTCCAGACTCGAATCCGACCATCGTAGTGTTGCAAACAGATGCGTGACTCGTCAGTAAAGACAACTTCATTCCATTCTGCCGCCCACATCCTTCTTTCATCGTACCATTGGCGGCGGAGACGTCTGTGGTTCTGCATCACGGGTAGACCAAGCAATGGACGTCTTGCGGACAGACCACTCTGCTATAAACGGCGTCGAATGATGCGTTACTGACTCAATGTACTGAATGATGCGTTACAGACTTAATGGGTGTGCTATGGTTCGTGATGTGACTAAACGATCCGTCACTGCCATGCGCACAATTTGCCTGTCCTCACGTGAATTCGTGCACTGAGGTGGATGCGATCGACCACGTTGGTTCGTCGTACCCTCCTGCATCCAACGGTCACATATCCGCATTACAGTTGTTTGGTTTCGTCCAACACGACTACCGATTTCCCTGAAAGATAATCCACAATCTCGGTAAGCCACTATCCTTTCTCTGTCGAACTCGGATACTTGATCAAAAGCTGATCGCTGTTTTCTACGACATAACTGATCGTTTTTTGAAAAAACCAGAAGAAAAACCCAATTGCCGAACTTGAAATCGTCGAAACCTCCAAGCCTTAAATAGCGCTTTGAGGTGGCGCCAGAGGCGTGCGTGATGTGTGTCTGCGCTGAAATTCTAATCATTTGCATATCTCACCTCCACTAATGCATGTTGTAAATTTCATGTTATTTGGGTGCTTCCTTCAGGGTGTTGCATTTACGGTGGCCAGTAGTGTATCAAAATATACGAATCAAATGGATGAATTTTTAAGTGTGTGCAATATAATAAATGCAAATGATATATTACTATTAGTAGTTACCTTAAGTTAATGTGAGCCCTGTGATGAATTTCAAAGTTAATTCTTTATAAAAATGATAATTTAAATAGATCTTTTGAATATAAACAACGATCTGGGTAAAACACTGAACTTCCTCGAAGCTCTAAATTAATAAATTTATTTTAAAAAAGTGTACAGATTATGATGATCTTTTTGTGTTTATCTCATCTGATGAGAAGTACATTGTGTAATAAAAACTAAAAATATTTTATAAGTAAATCAAGAATCAAATACGAATTAATCATCAATAAAGATTATGTATTACAAAATTTAACGAACACACATCTTTTACAGAAGTTAGAATAACGACAATTGCATTGATAATTTAATTGTCTTAAAAACTGAAACTTAATTTTTTTTTTCAGAAAGCCGTTTGAATTGTAGGATGTTCCGAAACCTCTGTGATGCCAGCTGTGGCTATCGAGACGGTCATAATAATCATTGTAGTAGTCAGTTTTACAGTTTTAGCAGCAGTAATTTTCGCTCTCTATTGGCTGTAAGTGATTTTTATTACACTGTTACAATTAGACATGTATTCTTTTGTACTAAAATAAATACACGTTATTATTATTTTTTATATATATATTTTCTTGGCGCTGATCGTGTACGTCCAAGTTAGTGGGTTCGACCGCGGCCTAAGTCGGTGGATTTTAACTATGCAAAAAATCGTCAACGTCCATTTCGAGGCATGTTCAAGATCCTTTTGTTTGCGTTGGGTATTCTCGGCGAAATTAAATTCCGAGGACAATTTTGCATTGTCAGAGCTCAAGTGCCTTTCCTTTGGGGAGGAAACTAGGCGTCAAAATAACATTGTGGCAGTTGGTATCCACCTATATGGTGCCCCACTAAAAAGTAATACCTCAGCCCCATTTGAAAGAAAAAAAATACTATTCTTAAATAAGCAAGAACTTTTCTTCAGAGAGAAAATTGCAAAATTATTATTCAACTATTATTTTGAAGATTTTCATGATCTTTGCATTTTGTTCCAGATATATGTGAAGAAATTATCAATAAGCAACTACGTTTAGATAAGATATATAAATCCGTTTATATTAAACATTAAAAAAATTAAGTATCAATTTCATTCAGTGGAATAATTATTGCAAATGATATTTTTACAAAGCACTATTTAATTTTGAAAAAGCATATAAATGAATATTTTTTGATATTTAGTATCAGTTGAATTAGAATACACATATAAAATTTTTTTTAAGAATATTATTAAAGAACTATTGTTTAAATGCCATTTTTTGGCAAAAATGAAGAAACAGTGGCATACTTTCAAACATTCTCTTTTTTACGAAAAAGGCTTCTATAGTAATAATACTTTTGCCTACATAAAACTGGACCACTGTATCAAAACGGAACTAAAATTTTTGAAATATTCAATTTATTGTTGCATTTATTCATATTTTAATACATCAAAGTAGAGAAATTTGATCAAAAACACCCGATATATTATTTCAATTGATTGTAATCCTGAAAATAATGTGACATTTTACAAAATTCTTAGTTCAATCCCAGTATAGAAATACTAGCTCTATATATAGGCAAAATATTATTACTAACGAAGTATTTTTCATAAAAGGAAAATATTTTGAAAAAATGTAATTCTTTCATTTTTGCCAAAGCAATTGCATTTAAATAATATTGAAATATAATATTATATACTTGCTTTCATATTTTCTTGTAATAATATTCTTAAAACAATTTTATATGCATATTCTAATTCAACTGACATTAAATATCACACACAAAAAATTATTCATTTATGTTTTTCAAAATAACTTCCAAGCTTACAGTAAAAATAAAAATTGATCAATTCTTTACTTTTGTTTTTTTTACAAAATTATTTGATAAGCAAAGAAATAAGATAAAAATACTAATTATGATATCGTAACTATTTTGACAACAAGCAGCAATTCTAAAACTATGCTTAAATATTAAACAGGTGGCGGTTATTGCTAGAGGATCGTCGTTGCTCTAGGCTTAGCAACAGAGCATTTCAGCACGAATGGCAGCGACAATCTTTGGGTCCTTTAGGAGATGCTTCTCAAAGAGCACTTCTCGGATCACGGGGGAGAAACCCACGTATTTCGAGGCGCGAGATGTTCGTTGATGAAAGAAGTCGCAGAATGGTCAAAGCCAATCGTTGTGTGCAATGTCCACAACAACCTCAACCCCTTCCCGTGGTTCCAAGAAGGGAAGTGGCTGCTCCACCTCCAGCATCACCAGAAGTAGTTGTCCTGGATGTAAGTATATCGTTTCTTGCTTTTAAGAAATCATCGATAGTATCAAAGTGTATTAGTAAATATACCAAATTTTTGAATTTTTTAAAAACTTTGCTAGATTGATTTGATATATTTTGTGTGTCCCACCCCCTACTTTTAACATAACAAAATATGCTTACTCGGATTTCGGCATGCTATTCTTTCCTGAAACAAAATGAAGTTCCCTTTTTGAAATGGCTCAGATGAGCATTCTTATGTGACATCCGGAAGGGAGCTGTATTGCGATAAAATAATGTTTTGTCAACAGTGAGACTACGAATGAATTGTTTATTATGAACTTTAGTATCAAACCCAAGGACGTCTTAAGACCCTGCCCCCCCGCACAATTTTAGGCTACGCCTATGACCCTTATATTAGACAGTGTACAGCATATGCTGTCAAATACTCGTACAAACAATAATCCGAAACAAATAAATGTACTTGACTTAATCGCACAAACCGGCTCGACCGACTGCCGCCTTTTGTAAATAATGATGGTGTATGGTGGTAGGTCTAGGCCTGTTCGTGAAAGACGGTCATGGCATGTAGCCAGTTGACATATCATCTGAAATTCCGTGCCGATTTAAGCTAATTTCGGGCTCTGAGCGCAGATGTACAGGCCCTTTTGGCACTGGAGGATCGAAATTTATAACCAGAAAATCTGGTTAAGTCCAGCCTATCCGGGCCCCTGGGCTCCCGCCCCAAGCGTCTAATGGATAAACCGGTACTGCTGAAATTCCGTTTTTCGGAGAATACAACCGGAAATAACATTTTATCGTTGAAATTATCCAAATTATGATCTTATTATGGCTGAGTCGAGAACGAGACGAGGTCCATACCTTAAAGACGTGATCAAATCAGACGATAAATTCGGGGAAAACACTGCTTCCAAATGGCAGTAGTGGAAGCAAAAACAGAAGAAAAGCTGTCAGAAGTGACCTATTGTCAAGGTATATTTTCTTCTAGCATGGAAGTGTTCGACCTTACATTGCTACGAATGTTAGGCTTGTACGGATGGTATATGTGTATTTTTATCCCCCCCCCCCATATTTAAACTAAACTTGGTCTCCTCATATTTTTACTTCGTCGGGCATTTAAAAAAAATTCTCCGAGCATTCAAGTTCACTTCTTTGGAGACTGTCTAACAGCAACTAGATAACTTGGTTACGAATAAACTTGTAGATTAAAATAAGGAATTTTCCAGCTACTGGAACAATGGCAAGAAATCATTGAACAAAATGGTGTTAATGTTCTTTAATAACATTTTATTATATTTTTGAGTTGCTTTATTATTATTTATCATAGAAAAACCACACAGCTTCCCGGATGAAAGCATTTGTTTCCTTCAGAAAATTGTATTTAACGTGTGTTCTGAAATCTTTTGGAATACCTCAATTCTACATTTTCATTTTCTATCAGAACTAGATTGACATTTTAACAGTGGAGTTCGGTATGTAGCTAAGTTCGGCAAGTTAGAATAAAGGTCAATGCCCCCCCCCCCGCAGTCTTTTTATTTACTTTTTACAAACAAAAAAACATAATTCAGGTTAATGACGTTTTTTAGATAAACTGCATTAAAATAATTTAGTTTACTATTTCATGGTTAACCAAATTAAGTTCAAGTCACTGTCATTGATTAAGCATGTGATACATTTGACTGCCAAGCTTGATCTCTGAAGAACTCTGGAAAGAAAAAAAACCATTACTCATCTGTGCATACTATAGTGATCTTGATGTTGATTTGATTGTTATAGCTATTGTTAAAATTGTTTATATTTCAAACAACTTTCAGTAACCATACTAACGCTATCATATAAATGGATTATACATAGTGAATTTAAAAGCTTTTTAGTTAGTTTTGGAATGAAGGAAAATAACTGAATAAGTTATCCTTTAAAAAAATTACTCCTTTAAATATTTTCCTTCACTCAATGAAAAAAAAAAAACCTCAAAAGTACCGTGCAAAAAATATAAAGTTCAAAATAAAATATAAAAATATGTTCATAAAATATAAAGTTATATTCATCGTAATCAGTGAGAATACGTAACTGTGTTGAAATTTCACTCGCGAAAATTAATCTTTTAATTCTTTATGTTAAAGTGTTTGAAAATACAGACATAATGCATATCTTAATTTTTTTAACATATTTTATAAGATAAGCTGAGGGAGAGAGAGTTATTTAAAGGTCACACTACAAAGCTATTTGCGACGAACCTCATAATTTTGAACTTCGGTCAAGTGACGAGGACGACGTCCGAGCTTGCACTCCCTATCCACCCCATCAACTAAAGGGCATTGAGCCATGACAGATTTAACATGCACTAGCCCCCTCTACACGACCCATAACCACTAAGCTACCGCGGCTACACAAGATTAACTGAATTGAAAATATTAAATATTGTAGAATTTAATTTGTTATCCTGCACAAAATAACTTGTATTAATTTTTTTTTAGTCAAATTACAATGAAATTTTTGGAAAGTAAATTCGTTTCAAAAGCGCTAATTTAAATAATATAGGGTTGTAACGAAAGTGTTTTTTGCCTAAGTCAGTAAGCCTGCCAGGGCGATCTGCTTTTTGAATGTCACATTCCTTGTTTTTGAGCTTTCGGTACCAAACCTTCACAGTGTTATATTATACAACAGTAATACCTAAGACAGTACACATGATTCGGTGACATTCTGTAACTGACTTTTTGCAACGGAACTGGAAGTAAATGATGGTTCGAATCTGGTAGCGTGGTAGTTCCATTTCAGACATCTTATATTTACAAATAACGATATTTTTTACTGATTTCACAACACAATATTCTAAAGCAAGTCTCTTTCTTTCAAATACCAAAAATCGTCTGACAAAATATGAGCAAACACACCAACACGACTTGTTTGCGCAGACGATATTAGCGGTGGCCGGAAACTTTCGTTACAATTTGATAAATTAATTAAAATCATTGTGAAACAATACATTTAGAAGAACTTACAGAAAAGAAATTGCATTGCTTCGTTTCTCATTAAAATAAAAACTTCTTTAAAAAAGAGGAAATGACTAAGATAATCCTATAAAGGAAATTATTTTTTTTAAAAAAAAATCATTACTTAAAATGTGGAAAAAAAAATTCCAAGTATATACAATGTAGGACAAATAAGATTATTTGTTTACTCTTAATGAATATAACCTGCTTAATTAATTTTAATATTGAAACTTTTACACATTAGTATACCTATTGTCTTGAATATTCTTATTTCTCTTCTCATAAGATTTTAAGAGATTAACAAGCGTTATACATTTTTTGATTAAAAAAACAACCAATTTTTGACCGTTAACATCATAATCCTGATAGTTGCTATTCATGTAACTGGAAGCTATGAAAATTCCTATAAAAGATGATTTACTGTAAGTGAGCCAAATTGACGAATAAAATATTTTATAACATAATATTTTAGAAATCTCATCATAGTGTTGACTGATGGATATTTTCAAGTCAAGTGAATTTAGTTTTATTAACACTTAAAACTAAATTTTAATTAGTTATATTTTATTGACAACTTAAATAATAGGTAACTCTTTTTCAGGGGACAGAGCCTCCTCCTCCATATGAAGAAACAGTAAGGTGAAATTACCAGTATTTGGCATGGACTGAATTTTTTAACATTTTAATACACAAGAACATTACTTCAATTCCTCTCTCATCAAAGGAATATATTGCAACGAATATTACACTTAATATCGAGGAAACTGATTGAAATGTGTAAATTGCAAGGACCATATGGAATATATTTAAATAAGTACCTAGATGGAGAGGAAATGTGATGCAAGCTATCAGCTCAAAGAGAAAGGACAGATTTGCTGTCATATATATTTTGGAAAATGTAAAGTTGCATTTTGAATTATGTATGCAACTTTAAAAACTGTGTTCAGACACGACCTAAGGAGATGATGCAGAAAACTGAAAATGGAATAAGAATTTAGAGTGAATAACTTACTTCATTGACTTTGTTTCAGGTTCTGTGGGATACAAATATTTGAATTTCGAAAACTGTGAATCATCATTCTTTTTTACATGATACTTCATATGTTTTAATAATATAGGGCATTTTTGAGTTATTGTAGCAATTATTGAGCATTGTATGATATTACAATGCAATCTCATAAATACATAAAGAAAGATTTTAAAAAAATGAAATTCAAAGTAGTTTGGCGAATTGCAAAAACGCTCATTGTGTTTTAATTTATTAATCACAAAAACTATTATACTTAAAAAAAGGAAGTCAAATTTAGCAAATAAACACAAGCACTCGACCTGAAAATATGACATTATTAAATATTTTATAACAAATGCTTGATTTGGGCTTATTTAAAAGATTAGTTCAAAGAATCGCACACAATTTCTCACTTCTTTATTTCTTGTTACTATTCTACCAAAAGATACTAAAAAACAATTAAACTTAATTTTCATCTAATTAGCTTAATTATATTAGAAACTCTTAAGTCTAGAAATGTTTATTTTATTTAAGTTAAACTGTGAGATAAATTTAAACACACAAATTCAAACCTTAGAAAATTGAAATTTTAAACTACAAACTATAAAAAAATTATAGGACTCACAATCAGTGGCGGATTAAGCGGGTGTCGGACCTGGCGGCCGCCAGGGGCTCCCAAGCTTGATGAGTGCAAAGGCCAGTGACAAACCAACCACGCCACCTTGGAACAAGAAAACAAAGATACTGTGGCGGAATCTAAATAAGCCAGTAACAGCCTCCGGACAGGAGTGATCACTTTTGTCTAGTGGAGAGTTACGCGCTTACGAATCGGAAGGTACTGAGTTCAAACCTCCGATAATACAATGAAAACCCCGCTAGAAATTTATCGAGATGTAAAAGAAATCCTAATGTAGAATAACTTTGAAAATATTTTTAACAATACCGATATCGAGTGCATCAGGTGAATGATCTTTTTTAGTTTTAAAACGTGTTAAAAATAATTTAAGGAGTACTATGGGAGAAAAGAGAAATTGAATAACATGGCCCTATTATATATAGAATAAAATGTTTTGGACAAATTAGATATGGTGAAAATAATTGATGAATTTGCCAAAGAGAAATCAAACTGTATAGCAAAACTGTAAGCTCTTAAGTAAGATTTTTAATTTTTTTTTATGTACAGTTCAGATTTTTCCTTTAGCCGATGAGTTTTATTATAGCAATACATTTTATTTTGAGAATTTAAAGTAAGCGACTCTTTTCACTATTTCAGCTTTTCGACTCTTAAGCCCATGGGCCTCCAACTACCTTAATACGCCTCTGCTCACAATGGTACTAAAGAAATTATTCTTGGATTTATGAAAAAATAAATTAAAAGTTTGAAGAGCAGTGTGACAGCTTAGAGTGTAAAATTAATTTATAAAAATGAAAATTGTAGAATAAAATTGCAAATCAATGAATGAAAGTTAATAATGAAATTTATAAATTAACTAATGGAACAAAATAAGCTTGTTTCTTTTAAATAAAATATTTATAGTGAGAAGATCTATAACAAACATTAAAGGAATATATCAACCTGTTTTATATATTTTTATAACATAATCCAGCAGTTCCTTTTTAACTAATAATGCTGGATTTAATATTTTTTATTAGTACTTCACTAGAACACATATTTCATTGTTTAAATTTTATTTCTCTGAAATAAAATCAAAAATTTCTATACTACAAAATAATTATAAAAAAAACATGCAACATAAAAGGAAGAATGGGAAATGAATCCAACATTTTATATCACAACTAAGAAATTTGATGCATTAAAGATTGGAACCTATTCTTTATGATGGACATAATTATAACTTGAATGAATTAGAAATATATTATTAAATTTACCAAATAAAATACTGAAAAAAGAGGTTGGAATAGTCGGAATATTTAAAGAAAAAACACAACTGAAAGAGGAAAAAAGGTTTATTATTGGAAAATACTTTTGTAATTGTATGTAAATATGTAAACATTCTTTGCCAAAGCATACTCAAGAATTTATTTGAAATGAAATTCCAACAAGAAAATTGAAAGTTGGAGGGAAAAACAAAACAGTCACAGCATTACATAATTTAAAACTTTATTATTTTAATTATGTGTATTGTTTTGAAACATAAACCTTCCTTTGAATAGTTTTATCTCCAATGATCATGTGCAAATGTACTCATTAACCAAGAATTTTCCCTGACCATTCATTATAACTGAGAAAGTTTCAATGAATACAAGTCTAAAACTTCACCTACTTTTATCAGTTTCAATACTCAGAATTCTTTTAATGACTATTTTTTTTTATAGAAAAACGAGGAAAAATGTTACACAATTCTAAAAAGGAAGTTTTCCATTCATTGTAACAAGTACAAACACTTTTTTATAAGATACAAAAAGCTTATAAATAATTAAAACTGACCATGACATGAATGATTACAAAACTTATCAATGTAATATTTTTTTTTCAATTTAATTTTTTAAAAAATAATTCATTTTTGAGGGTGGACATTTTTTTACATAAACAAATATTTAATTGATTGTGTCTTTGACAGTAAAATATAATTTATCAAAACAAGGAGTTGCATGTTTTGATGTAAATGTTTTCAAATAAAAGTCAGTTAAATTGATATGCATCTAACCACTTAAATCATGTTGAAATTTAAAATTTCCAAAATAAAGGGTAAACTTTCTTTTTGAAAAGTTTTCAACAAGAAAACATTTTTACTGATCACAACCTATTTCTTTTCCCATTTGAGATTAGTTTTGAATTGTAGCATGAAGTCAATCTATGTACAGTAAAGTTATTTATAATGATACTACCCTGAAATATTTTCAGCATTTCATACACATCTTTCAAATTTTAATTCAAATTAGCCCCTTTAAATACTAATATTTTAAAATGGTTTTATGAGAAAACTTATATTTTAAACAAAGAGAAAAATTACATAATTCAGGCTCCATCCATATTATAGCCACAAAATTTAAGAGGCAGCTTTACTTTATTATACATACTTGATATTACAATAATTAAAAAATATAACTTTCAATATCATATAAGTAACAATGGTAAGAATTCAACTATTAATCATTAAAAAAACTACTAATAATGAATTAAAAATGTTAAATTTAATTATATAACTTCTTAGTTACCCTATGCAGAGGAATGAAATGTTCCATATACAATATAATGATAAACAAGACTACAAATTAAAATTTTTAGAACAAATAATTACTATAAAGCAGTTATAACAAAGCATGTAAACTACTTTCAATGGTATTTATCAAGTATTCTATGAATTCAATATATTAATATTATAACTAAGAAAATCTGAATTAAATTTACAATATTAATACATCATGTTTCGGATGAATGAATGAGTGAGTGAATATTAACATCACACTGTTGAGCTACATGAGGGCTTTTGGGGACAGTAATTTTGAACCATGGTCAAGCGACGAGGACAACACCTGAGCTGGCACCCCCTCTCCTAACTACCACACCAACGAGAGGACATTTGAGCTATTGACAGATTTAGTGTGCATCACTCCCTTACATGGCAGGACTTCAGCAGTACTAGACTCAAACTCATGACATGCCTGCCACGAGTCCATTGCCTTGGCCACTAGGCTACCATGGCCACACATCATGTTTGGAAACAATTTATAAAGTTTTCCCAATAACAATCAGAAACATCAATATAAGGAACAAATAACATCATTTATAAGAATTTCTTTTAAAGATAGAAACAAGATATTTCTCCAAAAATTTAGTTTAATATTTTATTAATTGTGATCAAAAGGATGTAAGAACTCAAAATTATTGTAAGTCAGATTTCAAGGAAATGGACATTTTATTTTTTTGACATTAACTGCATCAAAATAAACTGTAACAATTCTCAATTCACATCTTTAATTTGATATGTATCATGACAAAGTATTGATAAAAATTTGCTTTATAAGAAATACTAGGTGAATATATTTTTTAAAAATGATAATTTTGAATTTATTGAGAGCACATAAATGAAGAAAATGTTTCCTAAGGAATGTAAAACTTGGTAAAAAAAATTGCCATTTTATATTGCAACTAACTTTGCTATATAAAATGGTAATATAAGGTAAAATATAATTTATGATGCTAATGTTGAACGATTCATTTTTAATGCTCATAAATTGATAAATGTGGTTCTGTGAAGCACATTTTTAGTTCAAAATTATACACTAAAGATGAACATTTACATTCAATAATAAAAATAAATAAAAGCTTATATATAAATAAAATTTAAAAAAGAAAAAAAATATACAAAACTACATATATATATATAAAAGTAATATCAACTTCACATATAAATTTTTCATTTTTCAATATTGAGCAAAAATAGTACCTAGATAAACGGGTTCATACCAAGGAATTAAACCAGTTGTATAATTCAGATGAATGTAAAGTGTAAAGTTATTACACATAATTAACTACATTTTTGTGTGATGTCATATTTTCCATCAGAAACTGGCTAAAAATAGCTGAGGTTTTTGAGAATGTCTAGGTATGTGTTTGATATCTTGTGACACCTAAACTTTGAGAGGATATTTAGTTCAGTCATAATGAATAAACAATTTATATTATACTGCAAAACTTTAAGATGGAATTCCCAAACTTATTTGAAAGGAAAAACAGTTTTGAAAGTAAACAGATATATATATATAAATATTCCTTTGAATGGACATTATACACACAATGTTACTGTTTTTATGTGGAACAAGCACATTTTCAGTAATTCTAATTTGTATCACAGATTAAAAGAGCAACAAGAACTAATGCTTTTAATTTGTAAAATTATCATTCTATGCAGAAAATTAATTTATAAATAAATTATGGTAAATAGTATTTATTCCAGTATCAATTTATTTAAGTAATCAGTCCAACATAGAGCAAATTTAAACTGCATTTGTGACTCAGTCCCAAGAAACATGCTACAGACCATGGGTGGCTAGCAAGTCGATCCTGAAGCTAACTTTGATATCAGACACTGAATAGACCGAATAATAAAAAATACTTTTTCACATTTATTAGAATGTATGGTGGCACACTTTTTTTTCTTACCTACCTGTAGCTCAGAGGAGGCATCTCATACTGATTGTAAAAACATACAATGTATTTTACATCCCTCTGTAGATATGCAATGCCTTTGACATATCAATTCTGGCACATCTAAATAGGGAAAATGTGATCTACTATGCAAGAAAGTAACTCATCCTTGCAACAAACAACTCAATCAGATAAGAATTTCTTACTGTAGAGGTTAAGAGAAATTTTTTATTCTATTTTTGCTATGTAGGAAAGGAGTGCTGCAAACTGGTTTAAGTAAAATAAAATAACCCAGTGAATAAACTATCTACGTATTAAAAAAGAATCATAATCATGAAATCATTCATTAAAATTTTAAAAAATAATTTCAAAGTAAATTAGATGTTAAATAATATTTTATTATGTTAGCTGTACTTATATTTAAATCTTGAAAATGTATACAAAAAGTTAAGTTGATTTCTTTTAAAAAATTATAAATGCAAGCAAATATAAAGTTAATAGAAATGAATGTACAAGATAATTTTATTTAAAAAAGCATCGATGAAAAATACCAAAAAATAGATAAAATAAATATTTCTTGCAACACAAATTTTTTTTTTTATAATATCAAAATGAATTATTTTACATTTGCAAATGAATGCAATTGAGAAGAAATTTTTTTATTGTTTATTTGTTAATGATACAAGAAAATCATGTCTTATTTGAAATAAAAATTTTGATTTTGAAATGAAAGCATTCTTTGCAGAAATATAGTAATGAAAGACCACTCACATTTCATAGAGCATTAAGGAAACATAAAAATATGATACGATGTTTCATCTATTTATAAAACATGGATTAAAAGTTTTTCACCTACATTACTGTGCAATACATAATACCATAGAAACATGATACTAAAACTAAATAGCATCTCAATGAAAAGTATTGCAAGTAAATATCATATAGTTAAGATATTTTATATAGTGATATTAGTTTAAAGGTAATTTGTACAAAAAATTTCAAAATAAAAGTATATTTATAAAAAAAATTTGCAAGGTTACAAGATGTATAATGCTTGAATTTCTGCTTTACCAAAAAGGAAACTCACATTGAATTATCACTAATAAAACAAAGACAAAACAATGAAGTTTTCTATTTGGTAACAATACAAATTCCTGCAGATTTAAAAAAGTAAAATATATAAATAAAAAATATGGCTTTTAATAAGAAAAAAAGTCATTATATTCATGCATCTTTTTAAATGTACACATATTATAATTATTGTATCATGAAATTAGCTAATATTAAACCATTTAAATAGTATGAATCAATTTCATAAGTATGAAATTTATATTTATATTTTTTCAAAAATATATTAACCAAAATAAATATTAGTATATACCAAAGGTCAATCTTTTTGTTTATTTAAAAATTTGGAAAGCCTTTAACAGTATCTTTTAATTTGAATATATATATATAGCTAATATTTTTTACTATACTGTCTAGTTGTATTTCTATTTATGCTTATTTAGGATTATAGCTATTTAGTACATATTATTATTGATTATATATATACATTGATGTAATTTTTTTAATAATAATGTAATAAATAAGCAGAATAAAAATGTTTGGAATATAATATGTTTGCATGAAATTTATACATACAAAAAAGATATATAAAGTTATAACCATTATATAAAAAAGAAATAGCAACAATATAAATAACTACAATAAGTGCATAAAATTCGATGTTTTTTCATCAACAATGAAAATCAAATGAGAAGAGTGAATTAAGAGTGTTTCCTAAGTAATAACTATAAATATAACAAACTAGTTTAAAATGCAATTACACACACACTGTTTGTAATTGGCAATATATTGGAGTTGCATATGTATGAAGAGGATGTTAATTGAGTCTGTGCTTTTTTGAGAAAGCACATTAACTATGTATTTAGGGAGTACTGTACTTATAGACATTATGCTGTGAATCTCTAATAAAAATAAAAAATAAATGATTTCTCAAATTTAAATTCAACCAATTCATACAATAAAAAGAACTCTTCATTAATTTATATTTTTCATCATTATTAAAATATGTATGGGTACCTTTAGTTTTTTACTCTTGGAAAAAATTTTAGACGATTATATATTGCAAATTATATATTTTATACTCGTCTTCTAAATCATCTACAATGTAACATATGCTATATAACATAACATATAGGACTATAAATGGTTTGGAAAATTCCAAACAAACATCATCATGTTTTGAAATTGAATACTGAAGTATTGACTTCTATTGATCAGAAGTTCCTTACAAAATAAATATATACATTTCTTTTGAGAAAAAAAAAAAAAAAAAACTGCCTCTTTCTTTAAACAAAACAATTATTCTTATTTTGTGAAAATAACAAAGCTATCTTTTTTTAACATAACTAACATGTAATATACCAAATTCTGCCTTTTTACACACAGCTCAAATATCAAAATCTAATCAATGGAAAAATAAAGACTAACACTGTAATACATTTAACTAAATTAACAGAAGTTTATGAATTTCACGATATCTGCTCAAGATGTAAGCAATATTATGAAGGTTAAATTCAGTTTAACTAAGAATGTTTATGCAATTCTCATAAATTACATAAATAGTATCAATATTATAAAAGACAGAAAAATGTTCGAAAATTCCTCAACATAAGAAAAAATAGCTCATTTATGTAAATTCAAATTATTTTACTTCCAGAATTAATACAGAATGCCTTTTATTATTTTTAAAGAATTGTGGATTTTAAATTGAAAAAAATCTAAACTTGAACTTCTGTTTACACTGCATTTTTCAGGATTATAATAAAAATAAAAGAAATTAAATATTCCCCCACTCAATTAGGAATAAATAAATACTAAGGGATGATTTTGAATTCAACAATAACAAAAATTCTAGTGGACTATTGTCAATAAATTTTACATTTTACTCAGGAGTTTAATGAAATACAAAATAAAAAGTATCAAACAAATTATGGGTGATTTTACAAACGAGCAAATATAAGAAATAAGGATAATTTGAATAAGATAGAATACTATTACTTTGATACATTCCAAGGAAAAATTATCAATGAGTTGTGAATATAAGGAAAAATTTCATAACGTTATACTAGCTTTAATTTAGTTATTTTGGGAAAAAGTAGGGTATTTTTTTTTCTCTTTAAATATCAAGGGGGGGGGGAACTTTGTAAAATTATGAATTTCATCTAAATTTTCATGTAACAGCTTCAAAAATAGTCAATTTCAGCTACAAAAATCTTAACTTTTCAATATTTTCCTTTTATATATTTCACCGAAGTGTTTTATGCAAGATTTTGCACTATTTTTAAACCCTAATATACCACATTAAATTATTAATATTTTTAATTTTAATGAAGTATAATTTTAGCTAAATTAACTTCATAAGAATTCAAAGAAATCTTTTTAAAATTCAGCTTTTCACATGCTTCTAAACCTCTTAAAAGAAACATTCTTTTCCTAGCACAAAGTTAAATTATTTAATTTTCAGTATTCTAATCTTCTTTCAAATTCTCATATTGTTTTGACAGAAACAGACCATTATTGCTTGTCTGACTGGCATAATATTCTTTAAATTATGCAAGATATGGTTGCTAGTGAATAAATAGACAGTTAGTGAATAAATATTATTACACTATCGAATTAAATAGTTCTAATAACTTCATACCCCTGTGTTATTAACACATGGGACTTCTTTTATGCTGTGATTAGATTCAAAATGTTTTTTCGTTATAAGTTAGGCAATTATATATTAGTTTTTTTTCAACACACAGAGTTTTTTTTTTATTCCTATGTAAGAATCCTTTGTAATTGGAGCAAGAATTAGACACATGTAAAACATGCAAAAATCATTTAAATTGTAAAAATAGTTTTACAAGATACCTTAACAGATATTTATTGAATTAGTATATTATGCAGTTTTAGAGCAAAATAAAGTAATTACAAGTGCTACACTTCGTAACACTCATCTTAATATTCTTTTTTTATTTGGAAGGGTGGAGGGAGAGAAATACATAATATTAATGAAAAAACAAAAAGCAGGAAAAAAAAGAATACATTTAAAAAAGATTGCAATACAGATAATAAACCTTGTTAAAGTCTGATTTCTGTGAAAGGTTAAGCAAAATTAATGTAAAAATAAACTTATTGCATCTTTAAATGAATGCACATAACTGAGGATATAAAAAAAATACTCACATATAATATTATTGACACATTTCATCAAATCAAAGTCACAATTTGTAGCTCAATTGTGAAAAACTATTCCCTGCATGTTCAAACACAGTAATCGTGATTGTTCATGCTAAAAAACAATAAAAGTTGTTTATAAACTTACAAAAAAATTAAATGAAACTTTAATATCTATACAAATAAATAAAATTGAAGTGTCTGTTTGTAATTTCAAATTAGCAGCTTTTTACTAAATGCATTTAAAGGCATATACGGTACTTATATCAAAAAATCAATTTTTAAAATTTTTGTCTGTCTGTTTGTTCCGGCTAATCTCGGGAACTTCTGGTCCGATTTTAAAAATTCTTTCACCAATGGAAAGCTACATTATCAGCGAGTAACATAGGATATATTTTATTCCCATATTCCTACGGGAACAGGAACTATGCGGGTAAAACGTTGACATCGCTTACTCCCCGCCAAGTTGGCGCAAAATTATGCATTTGCTCAATAATGGAAATTTTAATAAATATTTTCTCACATTAGTAACAAATAACTGAAACATAGTGTTATTTAGCATCTTCACAAAAAGCAATTTTTTAAAGGGTTTTTTATGGTTATTATTTACGTTACGTTTGTTAAATGTGAAACTCAAACTTTGAGAAATATCGCCAAGTTGGCTAAGAATTTAAATTCCAGATATTTTAATGCAAATTTTCTCCCACTTTTTAAAGAGGGAAACGAAATAAAGTTTTAGCGAATTGCGTGCGCGTGATATTGAAAATTTTATGGTAATATTAACTGACAGTTTCATAAAAAGTTTTGATTACTTAAGTAGTTTTGATTAGTTTGAACTTTTTTTAACCTAATTATACAATATTCATATTTTGCACAAAATTTTTCACTTATACTGAACTTAGATATTTTACATGGAGGTATTACTTTGAAGATATACTATGGAGGCATATGCTAATTTAATTTTTTTTCAGTAGAAGGCATCCTAATATTTCTTATTTATGATAGCATTTAGTGAATCACTTTATCATTAATTTTTTCTTTCAGTTCATCTATTGCAGGTTATTTCACCCATAGTTCCCATAGCAGAAACTCACTACTGCTATAACTTTTTTGTAATTTTTATTTATATTTGCATTCATTCATATCTATTTACTCTTTAGCTTGATAATTTTCTCTCTTACATTGAAATATTTGTTTTTGTTTAATTATTATTTATTTTGAGGCCAAATTGCAATTTGTTTAAAATTATTTCTAATGTGAACATTCATTTGAAAAAAATATTTTTAATTTTTGGTTATACTACTTTTTATACAGGGTTTTACCCTCACTAAAGATATTATAATTCTATAATACATAAATTTTTGTTTTTAAAGCTTAACCCGTGCTAAGAACAAGCATTTCAGCTAGTTATTAAAGTATAATAAAAAAATTGAAAAATTTCACTTTTTTTTTTAAGAAACAGGAGATGTGATTGGCATAACTCATGGTGCACCATCAAAGATGAAATTAGAAAAAACTGGCAGAGTATGAGCATAAATTCAATTACTGTTGCAAGACATATTCAATTATGTATAATGCTATGTGCATAAAGCAAACCATTTTATTTGATTTCTCTTTCTGAAAATGGAAAACCTTAAAAATCATAATGAAGATAAGGGTGTTGAAATCATAATATTGATTTTAAGTGTCTGTTGGGATTAGTTTAATGAGGAACTTTATTTGAGATGTTTCATTTTGGATGCATAAAACTGTATTCAATGAATCTCAATCACAGATTTGCAATAATAGTTTTTCTTTATAGTGCTTATCATAGTTTTTTTTTATTTTAAAGAAATATTTCAAACATTTTTACTAAAAACAAATATTTTTTAAGAAATCAATAACAATTTTCAATAAAAAAAATAAGCAATGCTTTTGCTTGCCAATTAAAAATAATATTTTTATTAAGTTTTTTTTAAATGGATGTATGATTTAATTTTTTGTATTACAGAGAAAGATTTATTAAAAGAATATTAAAATTATATCGGCTTCATTATGTGGAATTTGGTTAAAATACAGGTTATATGTAATTACATCTCTAAAGCATGATAACCTAGGAATAAAATTGCTTCTTGAAAACTATGAAAATTTGTCATGAACTATGAGAATGTCAATAATGATAGAACAGTGTAGTTTCTATTATTGTTATTAGCAATGCTTTGACAGCAATAAAAAATATGGTCTATTTAATTGACTAGTACTGAGGTGATTTTTCTTATAAATGATTTTTTAAAAAACAAATGTCAGCTTAGACCTTCTGAATCCCCCCCAAAAAAAATTTTATGCTCAGGAGGAGAGAAAGAAACAAAAATCTTCAATATACTTCAAATTCTATCAATCTTCAAATTCAGAGAAGGGAATAAGCTAATTAAACTAATGAGAACTTTAGTTAGGTTTTAAGAATCTATATATATAAAGGAGAAAAGCGACTCACTCACTGACTGACTGACTAATCACGAAATCTCTGGAACTATTCAACCTACAGTCTTGAAATTTGGTAGACATGTTCCTTTGATAGAGTAGACATCAGCTAAGAACGGATTTTCCGAAATTCGAAACGCAAGGGGCGTTACGGAGGGTTAAGGGCTTTAATAATAATTGTTTCCATGTTTAAACTACTTGATGTACAATCTTGAAATTGGGTAAACGGATTCCTTTCAGAGAGTAGAGATCCGCTACAAAATGAGTTTGGTGAAAATCGACCCCCAAGTGGCGTTGCAGGGGCTTAGGGGGCATTTTAGATAATTATTTCCATTTTTACACTATTTGACGCACTGTCTTTAAATTTGATAAATAGATTCCTTTCGTAGAATAATGATCAGTTACAAAACGGGTTTTGCGAAAACAGACTTCTAAGTGGCGTTGCGGGGAATTAAGGGGCGTAATAGATAAATATATCCGTTTTTAAACTACTTGACATACCTGCTTGAAAATTGGTAGGTAAGTTTCTTTCCTGGAGTAAATATTCGCTACATAATGGGTTTTGGGAAAATTGACCCCCAAGGGGTGTTGCGGGGGCGGGGGGTTTAAGGGACGTTATAAAATCCTATTTTTAAGTTATTAGACGTACAGTCTTGAAACTTAGTAAGCAGATTCCTCTCATAGGGTAGAGATACGCTAAAAATGGGTTTCGTGAAAATTGCCCCCAAGTAGCGTTGAGGGGACTTAAGGGGCGTTATAGATAATTATTTTCATTTTTAAACTATTAGACGCACAGTCTTTATATTTGATTAAGAGATTTCTTTCATAGAGTAGAGATCAACTATAAGAAGGTTTTGTGAAAACAGACCTCTAAGTGGCGTTGCAGGGGAATAAGTGGCGTGCAGGGAATAAGTGGCGTAAGAGATAAATATTTTCGTTTTTAAACTATTTGACCTACCTGCTTGAAAATTGGTAGGAATGTTTCTTTCATGGAGTAAATATCCGCTACAAAACGGGTTTGGAGAAAATTGACCCCCAAGGGGTGTTGCGGGGGGTTAAGGGCAGATATAAATAATTATTTCTTTTTTTAAACTATTAGACTCACAGTCTTGAAATTTGGTTAGCAGATTCCTCTCATAGGATAGAAATACACTGCAAAAT
This sequence comes from Trichonephila clavata, assembly GCA_019973975.1. Lineage (NCBI taxonomy): Eukaryota > Metazoa > Arthropoda > Arachnida > Araneae > Nephilidae > Trichonephila > Trichonephila clavata. Next base: position 106,649 of record BMAO01025516.1, on the reverse strand, counting down.
GTGTTTTGTGAAAATCGACCCCTAGGTGGTGTTGCAGGGGTTCAAGGGGCGTTATTGATAATTTTTTTGCATTTTTAATTAATTGGATGCACAGTCTTCAAATTTTGCTAAGCAGATTCCTTTCATAGAGTGCAATTCCCCTACAAAATGGGTTTTGCGAAAACAGACCCAGAAGTGGCGTTGCGGGGGCTCAAGTGGCATTATAGACAATTATCCCCATTTTTAAACTGTTAGACGTACAGTCTTGAAATTTGATAAGCAGATTCCTTTCGTAAAGTAGAGAACCGCTACAAAATGGGTTTCGCGAATATCAACTACCAAGTTTAATTTCGGGAGATTAAGAGGCGTAATCGATAAATATTTCCATTTTTAAACTACTTGATCATCCTGCTTGAAAATTGGTAGGCATGTTCCTTTCATGAAATAGAGTTCCTCTAACAAAGAGTAAAATGAAAATTGACCCCCAAAGATGTTTGCAAGGGGTCAAGAGGAGTTACAGAAAAAAATTCCTGTTTTTAATTGTTAGACCCATATACTTGAAATTTGTTAAGCATGTTTCTTTTGTTGAATAGGGATCCACTAAGAATAAATTTTAAGCAAATCAAGTTCTGCGGAGTTGCAGGGGTTACTGGGACGTATTGACAAAAAAATTACTTTTTTCGAGCTACAAGGAGTATAATAATGAAATTTGGTTTGCATTTGTCTTTTGTTGAATTGAAATCCGCTAAGAGCAGTAATTTTGGAAAACGGCTCTCAACGGGATTACGGGGATATTTATAGTAAAACTTTTGCTTTTTTCTGTTAGATTTAGACTTGAAATTTTGCTTGTATGTTCAATTTACGGAGTAGAGATCCACCGAAAATTGGTTTTGCGGAATCCACTTGGTTTTTGAGTTACGAAAGAGCAAACATCATTCTATGCTTTAATTTTAGAGATTTTTAGAAAATACAAATTATATGAGTTTTGCCTTTTTTTTTTATCAACAGGTGACAGTTACAGGTATAAGTATATTTTTCAATTCAATCGAATTCTTAATGCTAGGACTTAGATATCAATAATTTATACATATATATAAGCAGTAAAAATTTATAAAACATCATGAAATACCCAGCGAAGCGGGCGGGTAACAGCTAGTTTGTTCATAAAATTGGATGTGCAATAAATAGTTCTTTCCAAGTTTGTATTAATTCTTAAAGTAGTCACAAGGGCAACAAGTAGAACGTAAATCGTTTGAATCCTAAATATTTGTATAAATATTAAAGTTTTATTTATTTTATAGCATTTCTTTCATTAAAAATGCTATGGCAATGATATTGAAATTAAAATATTAGGAAAACCCTTCAATATCATTGAGTTTTTTAACATCTCTAGAACATGATTCAAAACTTTTAAGGATTGTTCAATGAACAGAATTCAAAATCTTAAACTACGATTCTCTAATTCAGAAGTTTATTAAATGCCATTTATAATTATTTTTTTAGTAAAAAATTCAAATTGGCATCAGCATAAGTACCATTAGTCATATATGCTATTTTGATATCTTCATTACATGACTTAAAAAACTTACAATTGTTTTAGTTATCAAGTTTTCCATAGATGAGTCGATTTACAACTGTAACTGCATTAATTCCTTTACATAATATGCAAGCAAGGATTAATTCACATACGCATAAAGAACTGTTAAAATACTTTAAACGTTTGATTCACAAAATGAATACTTGACTTTTTTGGTTATAAATTTATGTTCAAATTAAAGGAGATAAAAAAAATACATGAATATAGGTCAATATATGATTAACATATACACATATAGTACATATAATACACAAATAGTACACAGGATAACATATGTAGGATTTGGTCAATATAAATGAATATAGGATTCATTTCATATCTTACATAACTCCCCCCCCCCAAAGATTAATAAAATGCATAAATTTAAGTTATATAATTATTTAATTAAAAAATATACACATATAAACTCCTACAACATAAAAAAATTATACAATTTTAATATATTCCAGTTTTTTTAAAAATCGATTTCCGAATTGATATTTGTATGGTGAATAGTGGATTAAAAAAGACTAAATTTTATATAAAAAAAAACAAAAAAAAAAACGAAACAAACATGTTTTTTACTTATTTATTTGAAGCAATTTACCCTTTCCACTAATGAAGTCATGAATATAAATTTCCATAAATGATACAATATTTTTCATGCTAACATTTAAATGCTCCTATTATGCATAAAGACAAAATGAATAGCAGATAGATATAATTATATTTTATAGAAAGATCCAAGTTTTTCTGATTAAAAGAAAAGCACATCAGAAGTAAATGTGATAATTGAAAGAAATAATACATTTCTTTAAATTCATAGCATGAATTACTCATTATAATAATAAATCATCAATTGTTACAAAATTTAAATGTTATATTTGAGTATATAATAAAAGTGTTGTTACTTATCCCTCATTTCCTGCTAAATTCCTTTGCAACTTTTTTGGTATGTTTCTGGAGATAAAAAAAACGAACATCGAAGATGAAAAAAAGCGTTTCCAAAAAAGGCTTGAGCTACAAAATAAATAAAAAGTTATAATAAAATTTAAGATGCTAGATTCAAAAATTTTAAATTTACATTTACACAAATATCTACATAATATCATATTATACATTAAGCCTTACACATTCTGAAGCACTTTGAAAAATCTTTATCAAAGAAAACTTTACTGGCTATTAAAACTATTAAAAAATAATTTAAAGAGGAGCAAAAGATTAACAAATCAAAATATTTGGACACTTCTGTTAATTGTTTTAATATACTTAGTAGGATAATATTTTGATGAAAGAGCAGACTTTTAATTAACTTTGGGACAGATTCAATAATTTTTTTTTTGCATAAAAAGGAGGGAAAAACAGATTTTCCCTCCTCATTCTCCCACTAACATTTTTATAGCTGAAAAAAGAAATGTGTTAGGGTTTCCTATTCCTTTTTCCACCTCCTTCATTTCAAATATATATATAATTTTGGGAGTTCAAAATAAGAAAGGATGATGTTAAGATATTTTTTGGCCATTGTAAAATAGCATTAACTGATGGAAAAATTTTCTGGAAGAACTTTCTTTTTGTATACCTATATTTTTGACAAATTAACTGAAATTGAAATTTTCACTCTTTATGGGGCAGAACACTTATAAAACCATTATTTCATGACAACTGCACTCAATAGTAGACAAATATTTTGGTTCGGTTCATTTGTGTGTGTGCGGCTTTTACTAATAATAATTCATATATTACACCCAGGCGTAACTTTCTTCTATGGCCAGATAATTTTTATATCCATGTGACTTAATTATTAATTTAACAGTAGATAGACTAATTTATATACTAAATTAATATTACCATTTAGTAACAAGTTTTGCTGTGCTACAATTCTTGGATCATTTTAGAGAACTTCCAAAGAAATAATTGAGGCTATCAATTAGAATAGAACAGAAATATTAAAGAACCAACTATTAAACATACTAGAGATGCCTTATCTACTGCAATTCTGTGTTGGACTAAAAAAGGGGAAACTGGAATACATTATCAATGCAACCAAATCATTGTTATATTTTAGATGTGATTTCCTCTTTTTATCAAGTGAAGATGATTAAACTCCCTAAACATATGGTCAGATTCTGAAAGCTATTACAGAAAAGATTTCATTCATAAGAAACCAAGGATACTTAAATATTATCTCAAACCTTGACCAACTCTCGATAACTCACCAAATATTGGGAACTTAGATTTCGCATGTATGGTACAAATAGAATTGACAACCATGTGCTTCGTTTCATGTAATGACGCCTATACAGTTGTGATAATACATAAGTACCAAATTGAGTTCTTTTGCACCATATATTTTTATGAAATAGAAGCAGCCATTACAGATATATTATTTCAGTTTTAATGATCACTATTTATTTATCTTCAATCTGTTGGGCAGATATTATACATAACTAGCACAGCAATTACTTTCTTCCAATCAATCAGGCTATTTTGAAGATGAATTTTTCCAAGAAAATTAATCTATCACCTTTTATCTGACAAGTTTCCTAGAATATTTAGAAAATAAATTTGTAATAAAAAAAGAATGCTGAAAATTTTAAAAAAAATGTTTAGGCCTCAACAGTTTTATCAAAAGGAATTCAAAGATATAATATAAAACAAAATAAAAAAAATTAACATCTTTCCTTCTTTTAAAAAGAGAATTTAATGTATTAATGCAGAAATTCCCTTTTCCTCATTAAAAATTATATGCAAGCGTAATATAATTTTTGAGAATTTGTACAAGTGAATAAACATTTTTTTATTGGATTTTTAAATGGTTTCCATTACAAATAGAGAATGCTTGCCTAAAACTGGTTGGAAGGTATAATTTTTTTCAAGCTTTTATACAGCTTGCCCAGCATATCAATTTTTGGTTGATTGATTTTCAAATACCTAAAGTAGGTTTTAGTATAAGTATCACAAACTTTTCATTGTGCTCTTTTCAATGTTTAGCAGTGTACAGTTTTTAATTCTGGTATTTTGACTTGAATATGAGGTAAAAAAGGGAAATTGTCCTGATTATCTCCTTAGCAATTAATACAATTTGTAATTTTTATACACTAATCTGAAAGTGATATACCAGAATTGAAGCATATAGCAAGTTTATGACAGAACCTTATCGGGATGTTAGAAGCTACACATTTATTACACTGATTTTGCTAATGCCATTGTTATTCTAAAAACAATTTTTAATATTGGTGATACTTCAATATTTGTAATTGTTTTAAAAAAATCTTTGAATTTCTATAACTTCAAAATCAATAGTTTCTTGTAATTTCACAACTGAATCTTCTATTGATACAATAAATTTGATTTTTTACAGAAGGAATAAAATGATTCCTTCCTATATGTATTATATTCACATTACATTATTCTATTGATAAGATTTCAGTTAAAATTCCTGTCAATTCTTTAATAAAATATTAATCGATCTTGTCTAGGTCTTAATATTAGCATCTTTTAAATTCTAAGTTTTTTACAAAAAAGAAAAAAAAATTATACTTCTCTGTACATTTATTTATGATCCATTCTTGGTTGTCCAAATCCTTTAGATTTAAATGACTGAATATTTTCCAGACCTTCAAAAAAAAAAAATTATTGGATACGAAATTCAATCCTTACAATAAAATAAAAACATTATTTACCTTATGTTCAGAAAACAAGAAAAAATCGTTTTAGTAACAATGTACAATAGAATTTTTACAGAAGGAAAAATATAATATATCATTTGATTGCTTGTTTGCGTAGAAACGTAACACTCTCATGCAAAGAGGGTCAATGACGTCATAATCACATAGCCAATCAGTTTAAGTGCCTTATTGTTGCCAACCTTTTGCATTTTACAGAAACTTTCTTTTAAAAAGTGTACATGTTAACAATAATAGTGCACATAGGTAAGTAAAAGACATTTAATTTAAAATTAACAACATAAAATAAAGGGAAAAGCTATTTTGAAAACTTTTTGAAGAATCTTAAGACTTAGACGCTGTTATCCAATTAATAAGTTTGAAATTGTATATGGATTTTGAGGGAGGGAACCTTTAGTAATCGGATAAGTGTTGACACCAGTGGCTTAGAAGAAGCGTGCCCACTTCGTAAGCTTAAGGTTGCGGGTTCGACCCCGGCTAGAACCTACAGATTTCCTGGATGTGAAAATTGTTAGCACGCTTGCCATATATTTATTTGGCATGTAAACAGTGCCAGTTTAAGCTCATTTCGGGCCCTGGGAGCAGAAGATCTACAGGCCACCTTGTCTCTGGAGGATCAAAATTTATCACCAGAAAATTTAGTTAAGTCAAGCTTATCCGGACTCTTCTGGACGCCTCCCGGGCCTTGGGCAGCCGCTCCAAGCACCCAATAGATAAATCGGCACTGCATGTAAAAGATTCCTTGAATATCAATTTGGGTCTGGTACTCTCAACAAAATTAAATCACGGCAATATTTAGCATCTGGCGAGAGCTTGATCCCCCTGAGTCACCCTTATTTGTTTCCTTTTTTCAAATTTCCATTTTCCACGTTGTTAAAGATTGTTTAAATAATCCCTTGACAATTTTTTCCAAATAATTTGACTAATTTTTTGAACTTGTTGCCAGAGGCGGATTAAGCTAGTTGGAGTCCTGGCGGTAAAATGTTTGGGGCCCCGTGGGCTGAAGAGTGGAAAAACTTAAATAGTAAAAAAATTCGCTGACCTTAAATTCTTAAAATATAATGTATAGCTAATAAAAAAAATTAATAGCTCAAAATTTTTTTTAAAATTTATTTTAAAGAATTAAAAAAAAAACCTTACTTAAAAGCTTAAAATTTTGCTATATAACTTTACGTCTTGATTTTTCTTCGGCAAATTCATCGATTATTTGGTCCAAAACATCTTGTTCTTAATATAATATGGCCAAGCTGTTCAGTTTGTCTCCTCCCATACTACTTTTTAAATAATTTTTAACTCGTTTTAAATCCGAAAAAGATCTCTCACCTGATGCTTTTGATATCGGTAGAGTTAAAAATATTTTTAAAAGTATCTCTACATTAGGGAAAGTCGAGACCATTTCTTTTGCAACTCGATAAATTTCTTTGTTCGACAGTATCTTTGTTTTCTTTTAAAAATAGCAAAAACTGATCCAAATCATCGTCAAAATTAAACGATTCAATATCATCTTTGTAAATATCCTTTAATTTTTGTACGGCTTTCTTCTTAAATTTCAGGTAACCTCTCGTTAAAAAATACAAAAAAAGTGTTCTATAACAGTTTCATATATTCCAGCTCTTCGGGATAGTTCTGCACTTGTTCTATCGCATACGACATAAAATGAGTTGACCAAGAAATTTTCCCTATTTTCAAATTCATGACCTTTAGTTTCACCGAAAATAATTTTTCTCTTTTGCTGCCTGTAAGCTTGTCAAACTTCCTTTTCAAATGAGAGCCCTGATAAAGCAGTTGCTTTTCCAAATTCATTCATGAAATTTTGTATATAATTTTCCAAAAATTTCAGTAGATTATATAATTTTAATAGCTCACACCCAACTGATTGGAATGATTTGCTAGTAGCACTCACTCTCTGGAATATGGTATCCCAAATCACGGTCACTAGATAAGTTTCATACGTGCCCATCTGTTTCAAAAGGGAAGTTGCTTCCAGTATTGTGATCTTTTTCTCCTCATTTTTATCACGGATTTCAGCCAGGGCCTCTTTTATATGTGTATAACCAAGTCTTATAGTTCGTACGGCATCTGCTCTTGCTGACCATCGTGTATTTGAAACTTTTTTTCACAGATATTGCATGTTTACTCCTTTCCAGATTTTTATTTAAAATTCACCAGTAATGGGTTAACACAGAAGACAAAATTGAATAATTTCTGTACAGCATAAAACATTTAATTGCATCGCTACAACTGGGCTATTGTCATTTACAAGCAAACACCATTCTGAATGAATTTTTCCCATCCTAAGTGTTATCTGTATTTCACTTCAAACGATCTTTCTGTCGATCCGCTTTGAATGAGAAGTTTTTCCTACATTCCGAGCTCACACCATTCCTTGTCTTCTCATTATTTTGAGTAATTTTACCAGCTTTTAAACTTTTCTTATTGCGGGTCCTGAAATTCAGAATTCACACGGAAAACTTATATCATTTTAAGCCAGTGACATACTATTTTATAAACGTAAAAAGGAACTCTTAATATGACCATTGATAATATTTTATGACTTTTTGCTGACACACGTCAGGGGTCCCTGTAGCTGGGGGAAACCATATCATTGATACGGTGGTAGCTACGCCCCTGATAAAAATGAATGTTGTTCAGGAATGTTTCTCAGAATTTGAAATCCATTCTTATTATATACTTCATCTATGGTAGTGAGAACCGTTAAAGTCTGCATGATTTCAAGAATTAGTTTGCTGATTGTTGAATTTCAGAGATCTATAATAGTAATGCTTACGACAAAATTCACATTTCGTACGATAGGAATATTGTCAAGTTTTCATATGCAAGAGTACATTTTAGTTTTTGATCATTCTGGGGCCCCTACGCATAGCATCCGCCACACCACCCACATGGCTGGCCCTGTCCTAGTTCCCTTTCTCTAAATTACAAAAACTGAAAATGTAGAAATACTAAAAGGAAAATATTATCAAACAAGAAACACACGAGTTTTTCTCAAAAATCAAACATATGAAAGTAAATAGTGTAAAAATGATCCTATGAAACCAAAACAATAAAAAAATTAAAGAACGAGATGCACATTACCTGAAATTTTAACTTTAAAAATTAATCAAATTTAAGTTGACCAATGGTAAAAAATGCAGCAAAATTCAGATCTTGTGTTAGTTTGCAAAAATCAGTGTGATCAATTATTTCAATAGCTAAAGATCCTCTACAGTTTTTTCAAAAAATAACTTTCATCTATTTCACTATTTGATTCATTCATCAATTTAGAGAAATCTCAATCTCACTTAAATATTTCGCTATTTTTGTCATGCTGACTGAAATAAAACTGATACTAAATTTACATAATACTTCGATACAGTGCCGAATTACTTATGAGGCGGAGTAGGCAATTGCCTATGGGCCCCATACTTTTTAGGGGCCCACAAAAGCGTGTTCTGTTTTCTGTTAGTGCTCCAAAAACAGGCTACAGGGCCCCGAGAACTCGACTGCCTAGGTGCCTCCATGTCGTTTAATCCGACACTGCTTCTATCTTTTTCATCACATTCTCAATATATAAACTCAAAAATCCAGATAGCAATAAACCACGAACCTTAAAACACCAAATTCCTTCGAAAGAGTTAAACACTGGTAGTTGTTTACAGTCATTAATATCTGGGATCAAATTTTAAAAAACGTGGAGCCGAAAACATATATTAAAAACCAAAATTCTAAAAAACATTTAAAAAAAACCGGATTTTAACCGCAATTACATATAATGTATGAGTGCAACACTAATTGTTATACGATTCAAATCGTGGGTAATCATTGTGTTTGCAATATCAGTACACAATTTTTTGTTGCACGTTTAATTTATAACTGAAGTCGATCTGCTTGGGGCCCCTGCTGGTGCTTGGGGCCCCTGACGGCCGCCAGGTCCGCCAGCTGCTTAATCCGCCTGAGCTTGTTTCCATCTAGAGAGTCGATTACCTGGAATCTCAATTATATTAGATTCAGGAATGGAATTAATTGGACGACCGATTAAAAAATGTCCAGGTGTTAAAGAGCTGAAATCGTTGGGATCAGAAGATAAAGGAATTAGTGGTCGACTATTTAATATACCTTCAACTTGGTTCACAACTGTTAAAAATTCTTTAATAGTTAAATTAAAATTACCTATTGTCCTTTTCAAGTGATACTTAAACGATTTCACTCCTGCCTCCCAGAGTCCACCAAAATTTGGAGATCTAGGAGGCAAAAATTTCCAGGAGATTGAATGTGAAATCAAATAAGATTCCAAATTATCTGGGGGAGTTTCCACAAGTTTGTATAACTGTTTTAATTCTGAATGTGCACCAACAAAATTAGTACCATTATCAGAAAATATGCTGGGAATACCTCGACGAGCAACAAATATTTTTAATGTTGCAATCAAGGCATCAGAAGTTAAGTCACTTAAAATTTCTAAGTGAACAGCTCGGGTCGAGAAGCAAACGAATATTACTACATAAATTTTGTTTAAAACCCCCTTACGTTGACTTTTATATCTATATATATATAAAGGAGAAAAGCGACTCACTCACTGACTGACTGACTGACTGACTAATCACGAAATCTCTGGAACTATTCAACCTAAAGAATTGAAATTTGGTAGACATGTTCCTTTGATAGAGTAGACATCAGCTAAGAAATGATTTTTCGAAATTTGAAACGCAAGGGGCGTTACGGGGGGTTAAGGGCTTTAATAATAATTGTTTCCATGTTTAAACTACTTGATGTACAATCTTGAAATTGAGTAAGCGGATTCCTTTCAGAGAGTAGAGATCCGCTACAAAATAAGTTTGCTGAAAATCGACCCCCAAGTGGCGTTGCAGGGGCTTAGGGGGCATTATAGATAATTATTTCCAATTTTAAACTATTTGACGCACTGTCTTTAAATTTGATACATAGATTCCTTTCGTAGAATAATGATCAGTTACAAAACGGGTTTTGTGAAAACAGACTTCTAAGTGGCGTTGCGGGGGATTAAGGGGCGTAATAGATAAATATATCCGTTTTTAAACTACTTCACCTACCTGCTTGAAAATTGGTAGGTAAGTTTCTTTCCTAGAGTAAATATCCGCTACAAAATGGGTTTTGGGAAAATTGACCCCCAAGGGGTGTTGCGGGGGCGGGGAGTTTAAGGGACGTTATAAATTCCTATTTTTAAGTTATTAGACGTACAGTCTTGAAACTTAGTAAACAGATTCCTCTCATAGGGTAGAGATACGCTAAAAATGGGTTTCGTGAAAATTGCTCCCAATTGGCGTTGAGGGGACTTAATGGGCGTTATAGATAATTATTTCCATTTTTAAACTATTAGACGCACAGTCTTTATATTTGATAAAGAGATTTCTTTTATAGAGTAGATATCAACTATAAGAAGGTTTTGTGAAAACAGACCTCTTTAAGTGGCGTTGCGGGGGAATAAGTGGCGTTAGAGATAAATATTTTCGTTTTTAAACTATTTGATCTACCTGCTTGAAAATTGGTAGGAATGTTTCTTTCATGGAGTAAATATCCGCTACAAAACGGGTTTGGAGAAAATTGACCCCCAAGGGGTATTGCGGGGGGTTAAGGGCAGATATAAATAATTATTTCTTTTTTTAAACTATTAGACTCACAGTCTTGAAATTTGGTTAGCAGATTCCTCTCATAGGATAGAAATACACTGCAAAATGTGTTTTGTGAAAATCGATCCCTAGGTGGTGTTGCGGGGGTTCAAGGGGCGTTATTGATAATTTTTTTGCATTTTTAATTAATTGGACGCACAGTCTTCAAATTTTGCTAAGCAGATTCCTTTCATAGAGTGCAATTCCCCTACAAAATGGGTTTTGTGAAAACAGACCCAGAAGTGGCGTTGCGAGGGCACAAGTGGCGTTATAGACATTTATCCCCATTTTTAAACTGTTCGACGTACAGTCTTGAAATTTGATAAGCAGATTCCTTTCGCAAAGTAGAGAACTGCTACAAAATGGGTTTCGCGAATATCAACTACCAAGTTTAATTTCGGGAGATTAAGAGGCGTAATCGATAATAATTTCCATTTTTAAACTACTTGATCATCCTGCTTGAAAATTGGTAGGCATGTTCCTTTCATGAAATAGAGTTCCTCTAACAAAGAGTAAAATGAAAATTGACCCCTAAAGATGTTTGCGAGGGGTCAAGAGGAGTTACAGAAAAAAATTCCTGTTTTTAATTGTTAGACCCATATACTTGAAATTTGTTAAGCATGTTTCTTTTGTTGAATAGGGATCCACTAAGAATAAATTTTAAGCAAATCAAGAGTTCTGGGGGGTTGCAGGGGGTTACTGGGACGTATTGACAAAAAAATTACTTTTTTCGAGCTACAAGGAATAATGAAATTTGGTTTGCATTTTTCTTTTGTTGAATTGAAATCCGCTAAGAGCGGTAATTTTGGAAAACGGCTCTCAATGGGATTACGGGGATATTTATAGTAAAACTTTTGATTTTTTCTGATAGATTTAGACTTGAAATTTGGCTTGCATGTTCAATTTACGGAGTAGAGATCCACAGAAAATTGGTTTTGCGGGAATCCACTTGGTTTTTGAGTTACGAAAGAGCAAACATCATTCTATGCTTCAATTTTAGAGATTTTTAGAAAATACAAATTAGATGAGTTCTGCCCTTTTTTTTTTATCAACAGGTGACAGTTACAGGTATAAGTATATTTTTCAATTCAATCGAATTCTTAATGCTAGGACTTAGATATCAATAATTTATACATATATATAAGCAGTAAAAATTTATAAAACATCATGAAATACCCAGCGAAGCGGGCGGGTAACAGCTAGTTTAATATAAAAGGGACCGCAAAGGTCGATTCCAATATTCGTAAAAGGGGGAGTTACTGTCACTCTTTCTTTAAGCAATGATGCCATTAACTGCTCTTCTATTTTAGGTTTGGCTATAAAGCATTTAATACATTGATGAACTATTTTCCTAACATTATTTCTCCCATTTAATGGCCAATATTTCCCCCTAACAAGATGGAGTAACGTTTGGGGACCGACATGCAAATTATTTATGTGGAAATGTTCCATTATAATATTAGTAAGCTTATGATCTCTCGGTAAGAGTATTGGGTGTTTCTGATCGAATGACAATTCAGAATAATCTAATCTCCCTCCAACACGAATTAATTCAAATTCATCCAGAAAAATATTCGAATTACTTACAGCTCCTTTGACAATTTCCTTTTTTCTTAATCTATTTATAAAATATCATTGATTGTACTCCCTTAATGAGAAATCTTAAGGCATTTTCGAATTCTTGGACAGTCAAAGGACCACTCCGTTTCTCCTTATTTCTGCAACTGAATACAAATCTGAAAATAAAACTAAGAATTCTAATTATTTTATGAAAATTATTACTTAAAGAGAGGATTTGATTTATAAAATTATTGTTTGACGAAAGAATTAAGTTTGTAGAAGTCACAGTTTTTAGTTCTGTCAAATATAGTTCCTTTTCAGAGGAATTCAATTCATTTTGACATAAATCATCAATTTTTTCTTCCATGGCAAAAGATGGTCCTGACCACCAGAGTTCCAGGTGCTTGAGATCAGAAGGATTGACTCCACGGCAGATGAGATCAGCAGGATTATCACGAGATGAAATATGTTTCCACTGATAGTTAGATGTAAGAGCTGGTCCAATTAATCCAAAAGGGTCATACAATTTAGCAATAGTAGATAAGACTTCTCTTTTGGTGTAAATAGTTTTTTCTTTTATTGATACTTTCAAATTAAGAGTGTCTGACTTTGGAGTCCACACCATTTCCAATGTTTTATTTGTGCAATTATCAATGTTTTCCGATTCCGAAATTAAGAAACAACTGCTTTTATTGTAAATTGTATTAACAGATCCACTGACAATAAATCCGAAAATTGAATTAATTAGAGTTATATTGTATGAAATTATCTTTCGACCATCTTTTAATATTTGGTAGAATAGCTCCGCTCCTATAATCATATCTATTTTTCCAGGTTTGTCAAAACTGGGGTCAGCTAAGATAGAACGATTAATGTCATTGAACTTTTTAATTTTAAGATTAGGTTGGATTGTAAAGGAACAAAATCAGTAATCCTAGGAACAATTAAAAAATCTAACGGGGAAGTATAAGAAGAATCATTATTACTAATACATGCATCATTTATTTTCCATTTAATATTTATTGAGTTTTCACTTAATCCGCTGACTGCGAGATTTATTTTTTCCTTTTCAAGGCCAAGTTTTGAAGCAAATTGAAGGGTCATGAAATGCGATTGAGAAGCGCTGTCTAGAATTACCTTACCGCGAACATAACTCTTCAACACAGGAGACCAAACACCCACGATAGCAGTGGAGAGAAAAACGAACTTATTCCCCTTCTGATTGAGGGAAGAGAATGTCTGGACCGTTTGGGTTTCCGTAGGATTATTTATTACCCCACCGTGGTTAGGAGAAGTGGGGGCCACTGAGGGAGCCGGCTGAGTAAATAACATATTCGAAGATGATCCTTCTGTGTCGGATTGTCTGTTTTCTGACCGACATAACAAATAATTGTGTTTCCCTTGGCATAATCTGCAAGTATACTTTGATTTACAAAGCGCAACTTTATGATTGTTATTTAAACAATTAATGCAGAGTCCATGTTTTTTAATTAGATTGAATCTTTGCAAGGGATTCATTTTTAGAAAAAGTGTGCAATCATACAAACGATGTGGTGTTTTGCACAACAGGCAATTATTATTGTTATTGGATTTCACCATGAAACTTTTACCTTTGCTTAGAAATGGAGTTTTCAATTTTAATGGAGGTCCCTGAACTTCGTGCAAATTTTCTAATATTTGCGTTCTATTTTGCAAAAATTCCAAAAACATTTCCCATTTCGGCAACTCAGTTGAAGTTAAGCTCATTTCGTACAATTTTCGGGATTCTATACCTAACTTTTGGATGATAATATTTATTAAAAACTGATGAGTGAGCTCATTAGTTTCTAAGTCCATAAGCTTTAAGCCTCTTAGGTTTTTATTTATAACATCAATCAAGTTCCTAAGACATTTAGATGATTCAATACAAAGTTTTTCAAAACTTAAAATATTCATAAAAAGTTACAAATTCACAAAATAATAAAGTTTGCAAGCCTACCTTTATTTCTTCCATTTCTTCTAGTATTAATTCCAAATTCGGCAATTGTTCATCTTCTACAACCTCATAATATTCTATTTTTAGTGCTTCCATACTAGAATACATCTCCGACACTTTATCTAATTTACTTTGAAGCAACAATTTTTCTGCATCCGAGGCTTTATCCTTTAGAAAGGATTGTAGCTTGGTGATTTTAGCTTTGTAGCTGCCACGTCGACGATTTAAAGTTTTTGTTTTTTTCGCAAATGTTACGGAAAGCATTTCATTTGTTTCAAGAGCTCCTGCTCCTTCCATTTTAATAACGAGACAAAGGACGCGTAATTCAACAACAAATTATTTTAAATTTTACGCAAGTTACCTCAGCGCTCTACTGACCAAAATGTTAGGTTATTATTTAGTGGACTGTAGTGGATTATTATTTTATAAAAAATCCAAAGGTTTTTAGTAAATTTCTTTTTATTCATGCGACTTCCGACATGAAGTCTTTGGAAGGAACAGGACAGTTTTACACAAGCATTCGAACTGATACAAAATACATGGCTGTGGCAACCCTAAGTGTCACCCTTATTTGTTTACAATTTAACATTCTAATAATCGCCACGTTGTGGCGCCAACATGCCAAAGTATACGTTTACATAGGCATTAACATCAGTAGTGGAATATTTTATAATTTCATCTTCATATTTTTTAAGTAATAATGGTTGAACGATTGAAGGCTGTATATGTGTGCTGTGTTAAATATCTTTAACTAATTAAATAGAAACGAACTATTTAAATCCATGCAATCAGATGTCATTTCAAATTTTCAAGCTCTTAAGGTGTTTAGGGTGTATTCGAAGTAGTAAAATATTAGAATTTGGACTCCGTTTTTGTGACATATTTTTTTAATATTTCTAATAGAACTTAGACTATTATAATGATACTTTAGTTACTCCCCAGAACTCTCTACAACAATAACCTCTTTTAGCTCAAAAGTTTCTTTCTTTTTCTTTTTAGTTGCACAGAGTATAAAAATTTTAGTATGTCGCAATCCTTTTTTTCAATTAGATACTATTTTTCTTAATAACATTACTTAATATGTAAAATATTTTTTACACACACATATAAAAGGATGCACAAAACATAGTTAATGAGTTATTTGATGAAAATCAGTGGATAATTTCTTTGAAAAAAAAATTCTAGAACAATTTTTAAAATTCTATTTTTTATATGTAAAATTATTTTAAAATATGGGCACTATTCAGGAAAAAAAAAACAATATTTGGATTCATGATATGCACAGGCATCTTCTACAGAAGTATAACAAATTTGAAAAAATATAGTACAATTCAATTGTGTACGTATAAGGTACTAATTCCAATATTAGGTTGTTATATCCCCGCCAAATTGTTTCTAATTTGTGCCAAGATGGAAGTTTAGATTACAATATGGTTATATTAATTTTTATCATTTGGTAATATGTTTGCTACAGTGTTAACGTATATGATCTTTACTTTTTTGGTTAATTTTATTGCGTGTGACCCATTAATTTTAAGCAATTTAATTTTTTTAAAAATATTTAACCATTTTTATATTGAATACTATTTTGTTGCAGTATTCTATTTTTGTAATTTACGTTGGATGATGAATTACTTAGAAATTACTTGTGAGTTCCAGGATAATTTTTTAAAAAGATTATGAGAGTTCTGTGTTAAATTTTTACGGACTAATAGTTTTACCAAATTTGCTCAATTGGTTCATTTTATGATTTTAAAAAATTGAACTTTTTTTTTTTCAATCTTAGTTAAGATTCGACTGATTTCGCCCAATGGAAAATGGGATAAATCTGGCAAAGACCCAACAACTCTTTCTCAAAAAATAAATAAATGAGGAAGTCGAATTTTTTACTGTGGATTTTATGGTGTGCATTCCAACTAGGGTTACTGATTTCCCGGGTTTTTCCATTCCCGGAAATACATCAAAATTTTTAAAAAATTTAAAAACAAGTTATTTTTTTTAAAAAAAATCAATAATTATTATATAGAATAAGGATGCATATAAATTACAAAATTAATTCTTATTTATATAATGAGCTAAAAAGTACAAAAAATATATAATAAATTGGTTATTCATTTTTGAAATAGGATTTCAGAAATCATAAGCAATTTATGCTTTTTTCACTCAGGCACGGAAAAAATGTTATTGTTAAAGATTTTGCAAATTAAAAATCTTGGGGGAAAAATTCACATTTGAAAAATAATTACTTAAATTAATGTTCCTTTAATGACTCACATGTGTTTGAAAATTAACCAGTCAAAGCTGAATCAATTATTTCTCTAATGTTGCTACTAAGAGATAAACATTAATATATACTTCAAAACTCATTTGCTGCCGAAGTTCCGATTATGTACGTTAAAAATATTAATTATTGTATTTAAGATATTTTATTTGTATAGTCTATTTCTTGTTTATGGAATTGCTGTATTATTGTTACATAAATATAAATAAATATTAATATAAGAATCTCACACGAAAGTTAAGTTTAGAAAAATAATTAATAAGAAAAATTGCGCAATTTCTTATAAAAATATTTCCCCCCAAACAGTTTGTGGGTTCATTCCCTTCTTCAAATTGCTGATTCAATTAAATAGCTCATAATAAAGACAAGTATCCGAATATTTTTTTAAAAAAAGATTAAATAAATAATGGTTTTAAATATTAGTACTTACATTAACCACATAAATCTAGATCTTGGAACTTTGATCACATAGTGCTGGTTGGCAACGAAATGCGATTGCTTTATAAACCCAATATTTCTTGTTAACCAAGCTCCATACTCCCACGGCTAGCTGTGGGAAAATTCTCACCCCCCCTCCCCGAAGTTCTCATATTATATTCTTACCCCACAGTTGGGGTAACGAACATTCCTTCGTCCGGAAGTTCGGGGTGAACGATCGCAAATTGCCACAGTAGGTTCAGTTAACGATGTCTGAGATTGAATGGTAAAGTCAAGTCAAAAATAGGTACTTCATAAATAATTCAAGCCCTGTGTGATTCCCGGGAATAGAAAAAGTACAAAAATCACATGATTTCCCGGGAACCCGGGAAAGAAACCCTAGTCCTGAGACATCTTAATAAGTAAAAAATAAAATAAAATAAAATCTTTGTAAATGATACCGTTAAAGTGTATAATTCAGTTACTTCATATAATAATAATGTATTTCATGAAATAACTAGACAAATCAGTTAAAGTACACTGCTGACCACCGTAAATGCAACACCAAGAAAGACAAGATATAGCACAACAAATTTATTTTGTAGATAACATGTTGACCAAGTATCAAAGGTTAAATTTATAGACTTCTGTGAAGTGTGGTTCCTGCTAGAATCAGTAGCCAGAGTAGCCACCATTGTTGGAGATCACCGCTGCCACACGCCTCGGCATTGATTCAAAGAGACTTTGGATGTGTTTTTGGGGTACAGCAGACCAAGAAGTTTCCACACGTTGCCAAAGTTGGTCTAGTGTGGCAGTGTTGGTCTAGTGTGGGGGTGTAATCTGGGTCAATCGTTGAGCAACCATGGACCACATGTTTTCTATCGGCGAAAGATCCGGAGAGTGAGCTGGCCAGGGAAGAAATTCAATCTGGTGATTGACGAAGAACCTTTGGACAATGCGTGCCACGTGTGGCCGCGCATTATCCTGTTGAAATATGGCTGTGGTCGAGCCCTGAAGGTAAGGAAGGACAACTGTCTCCAACACCTCGGAGATGTAGCGCTGGCTGTTTAAAGTACCGGCAATGCGTACTAGAGGAGTGCGAGAGTGATATCCAATACCGCCCTATACCATAATACCCGGTGCAGGACCAGTGTGGCGCTGCATAACGCAGCTGTTCAGCATCCTCTCTCCATGGTGTCTCCAGACTCGAATCCGACCATCGTAGTGTTGCAAACAGATGCGTGACTCGTCAGTAAAGACAACTTCATTCCATTCTGCCGCCCACATCCTTCTTTCATCGTACCATTGGCGGCGGAGACGTCTGTGGTTCTGCCTCACGGGTAGACCAAGCAATGGACGTCTTGCGGACAGACCACTCTGCTATAAACGGCGTCGAATGATGCGTTACTGACTCAATGTACTGAATGATGCGTTACAGACTCAATGGGTGTGCTATGGTTCGTGATGTGACTAAACGATCCGTCACTGCCATGCGCACAATTTGCTTGTCCTCACGTGAATTCGTGCACTGAGGTGGATGCGATCGACCACGTTGGTTCGTCGTACCCTCCTGCATCCAACGGTCACATATCCGCATTACAGTTGTTTGGTTTCGTCCAACACGACTACCTACTTTCCTGAAAGATAATCCACAATCTCGGTAGGCCACTATCCTTTCTCTGTGGAACTCGGATACTTGTTCAAAAGCTGATCGCTGTTTTCTACGAGACATAACTGATCGTTTTTTGAAAAAACCACAAGAAAAACACAATTGCCGAAGTTGAAATCGTCGAAACCTTTTGAGGTGGCGCCACAGGCGTGCGTGATGTGTGTCTGCGCTGAAATTCTTATCATGTGCATATCTCACCTCCGCTAATGCATATTGTAAATTTCATATTATTTGTGTGCTTCCTTCAGTGTGTTGCATTTACGGTGGCCAGCAGTATATATAATTGATGAAAATTGACAGGAACTGTGTATTTATAGGATTTTACAATTTCATCAGTGGAAATTCGTCAAAAATAGCATTATGATATAATGATTTCTTAGTTACAATGGAGTGGAAATTTAAATTTTATTGAAGGAAACAGAAAGCAATTCAGACATTTAAATACTTAAAAAAACCATACATTTTATTAAAAAAAATTTCAAAATTTATTGATTCTCTTTATAAAAACTTAGAGAATAGAGAGAGCAAAAACTTGTTATATTGAAAGTTCACCTTATAAATTCATAATTATCTGATTGTTGTGCTTAGAATTTTTGTAAAGATCAGACAAAGATCGTGTCAAATATATTTAATACTTAAAATTATCCAATCTGGAAGATTGCATTTTTTTTTACTTTAAGAATTTGTTATACTCTATCTTTTTGGAATATATCAAGGTGTGTGTGTTAAGGCAAATTAGTGCCATGAGTGTCAAAGCATCTTCTTGCCAGTTGAAAAATCTTAATTTAGCATTGTAAATTAATGGGTTAAATTCACGTGACGCCATGGTCACATGATGTGTTATTGGCTAAAGTTCACATGCTTTCGCTTTTTACAGAAACTTCCTTTTAAAAAGTGCATATTGGTTAACAAAAATAGTTCACATAGGTGAATAGATTACACACTTGATATAAAAGTAAATATATAATACAAGTAATATGAAATTTTTTTAACGTCTATTCCTACTTTGTTAGAAAAACGTACTGGTGCCATCTGTTGCAGCTAATTGGAACTACGACGGAAATAACGAAGAATAAATTTAAAGTTAAAGAAATAAAATTTAATTAATGATTAATATTTGAAAAAAAACTGTATACACATCAAATGTCATCCACTACAAGTTTAAAAAAATTATTTGAACTTGATTGGATGAATAGAAAGTATTTTATTAACAATTGAAAATTTGAACAAGATAAATATATAAAAGAGAGTGTGAGCTCTTAGAGAGGAGAGAGAGTAATAGTAGTAGTAGTAGTAGGAATTGAATAAGAACTTGTTTTTAATTTTGAAAAATGTTTTGAAATATTTTAATACTTGAATGATTTTACCCAATTGTGAAATTTGAAATTTTGCCTGAATTTTTCAAGTAGAACGACAAGTACAAGACTAATGGCAGCTTTGCATTCAACGGAGATCACGTGATTGTATTTATCATGCGACTGCCACGAATTTAACTTGTTGATACAGAAAATTAATAGAAGTTAAGTTGTGCTGGAAGTTCGTAATTCTTCAATAGCGGAAAAGAGGGCATCGCTCACAAGTAAAGTGAGTGCATTACTCTTCGATTCATAGACATATGCTCACAAAAAATTTCACTAATAAATTTCAAATGATCAGATTTAAGAGCTATTTCCTTTAATATTGATAAATAGCAAACCGTAAGTAAGAAAGGCACCAAATAAAGAAAGCACATAGCCCCTGTTAAAGTGTAAAATGTGACATGGAGAAATCTGAATGTATTTCTTTCGCATCATTGTTTCAAGAATTGTCACTGATTGTTTGTCTGAGTAGGATTTATGCAACGTGTCTTCGTACAGCCGTTCGAAAACCATTTTAATTTTTTGCATCGTGAGGTAAATGTTAGAGGCGATGAAAGGAAGAGATACAGCAGATGATATGGATATCAAGAAAGCATACGCTATTTGAAAATTATGAGCTACACTTCTTTGACTGGCTGGTAATAAGAGAATCCAAGATAAGTTGGTGAGCAACTGAAAGAAAAATATAGCGGAACAAAGGAAAGCTGGTACAGAAACCACATCACTTACGTTTTCAATTACTTTAGTCACGTGAACATAGGCTGCAATAAATTGAATCGGCAATGCATTATATTTGAAATATTCTAGTTTTGCTTTATATAACAATAACAAAGAGCTGCATTTGAAATACAATATGCATATTACAATGTTTATGATACAAGGCAATATTATTATATCAAAGAAGTATAGACAAGGGCAAAAAAGGCCGACAAATAGCCCCTGAACATCGAAGTTTGTTTTTTTACTGAATCTCCATATGTTAAGGTATGTTGCGTCTGTCCTCCAAATAATGAATAATGACACGCATGCAAATACTGGTAAAGAAAGCAAGATAATCATTAGTAACACATTAACACTTTTGAATACTTGAAGTCTTACACAGAATAATGAAATACTAACAATATCCAGCTGATTTAGTACTCTCCGAATCTGAATTCTTCTTTTATGCAAGACAATCCATAAGGTAATGGATAAAATACTCGCGAACATATCACATAAATAAGTTCTGAGGAAGTATGGTTCCTCTGTCACAAACTTGAATAATAAAAGCATTGCGTAAAGAAAAGATATTGAAATAAAAATGATGGGGAAGTATGTAACAAGTCTCTGGCATGCTGACTTTGTTGTATTTTCTTTTTGTTTCACTCCTTGAACATCAACTCCAATTGCTGCCAGTACTTTCCAAACGATTCTGTCTTTTTTGAAATTCGTATGAATTCGAAAATGGCGACTTTTCTTTTTATTCATTACCAAATTTTTAATGCTTCTTGAAGATCAGATTGATTACTCAAATCAAAGTAATTAAAAAAACTGAACAGCATAATTTTGTGGCAACATAATAAAATAAATGCTTCCTTGCTAATATTATAGAATCACCTCAAATGTTCAGCAAAGGAAAAAACTGGTTCCACAAAGAAAGCTTTTCTTCTCTGTACAGATCTTATGTAAAAAAATATCTCTTTTGTAAGTGATAAAATGTTTTTGCTACGTAATTAAACTTGAGACTAAAATAAAAAAAAGTAAACTTGTCGAATTAGCTCATTTTAACATAGTTTTTCGAAGCTTGAAACTTCAGTAAGGCTTAGATAACTTACTTAGCTTGATTAAAGGAAATATAATTTAAACTTTCAAAAAGTTACGTAAGTACATATTGAATATTACATTTAAATTATTTGCTGCAATAATATGCTAAACAAGTATTTGAATACAGTTTACATTTAAGTAACGCCAGATTTTCAGAAATTTCAGAAAGAAAGCATGTGACTTCTAGCTCATTTTTTAGAAAATGCAGTAGAGGTATTTCCAATAACCAACTGGATCTATGAAACATTGAGAACAATGAAGCTTTTATATTTAAATATATAGCATCTGAAAAGAGGAAGGTAAAAATACGAAAATTCACTTTGCTAATTGAAAAGGGATCGATATTGTTAAAGATTCATCGTAGATGTGTTTCATCAAAGCAATAAATCAATTTATATCTGATAAAGCACTATATCTTCATTTATACTGCTGTTGTGATACAAAGTAATATTTGAGAAATTTCAAAATTGTTCCAGATTCATAAGAAAATATGCATTATTACATAGTACAAACAAAATCTCTGTACATATAAAATATGCTGAGATTTTTTGTAATCATTTACCGTAATTTTTTTATTGAAGCCATAAAATAATTTCTGTACACCACAAGTATTGCACCACGCTTACAAAAAAAAAAAGGTATAGAAACAAGCAAAACAAAATAAATAAAATAAAGAATAAATAACAAAGCAAATGAAACAGCAAAATCGAATAAGTTAAAAAGATATATATATATATATATATATATATTACAAAATTAAACAATTAATTAACAAACACAAGACAGAGGGAAGTAACGTAAATTAACAGACGTAACAAAGTATCGTGAAAAAATTAGAAAACCAAATTAATGCATTTACAAAAGAATGTGAATGAAGCTTTTTTTATTGGAAACAAGCTGGAAAAAGTTAGGAGGCCAGTTGATTTTAAGAGCATGCAGGCATTTTATTTCTTTCTTTAATTTTGAACAAAAAGAGATGAGATGTTCAAAACTTTGTTCACCTCCAATATTGCAGTCATAAAGTTTGGAAGGGCATAGGCCACATATGTTGAGGGTGCATTTTAAAACTATCGTAACCAGTAAGGAATTATGTAATTTTTAAATTTGCAAAAGGTTACCACAAAGCAGTCTTTGCAGAATGATCGAAAAGAATTTCTTTGTCATTTACAACAAATAAGTTATGTGTAATATTTCCCCTGGAATATCACTCGTTCAAATGTAAATCTATAAAGTGCTATTTTTTGCATCTGTTAAGATACTTTTATCCTGTATACTGATAAATAATAAGCCATATGCAAACAAAGCACTAAAAAAAGACAAGACGTATCCTCTAGTAAAATTCACTACATTGCATGCCGTTATTTCTACATGTTCCCTTTTTAATGCAAACTTAATTATTCTTAAAGTTTTATGATCAACATGTGAGTGACTTAATGCATTTTCATACAATCCTTCCAATTCAGTTTTTATCCTTTGCATTCTAAGAGGAATTTCAGAAGCAACGAGAGGTGTTGACGAAGCTCCTAATGTATACAGAAGACTTGTAAATATAATTTCAGTGTTATAAATAACAAGCATTTCATGTTGGGGAATGAGTAAAATCCACGACAAGTTTACCCACAGTTGCAAAAAGAACATGATGGAACAAATGAAAATCGGCACAGAAGCAACATCATGCACTTTTCTAATGGCATCAATCACTTGAGAATATGATGTAATGAAACTTAACGAAAAAGTACTTCTCTTATATGATACAAGCCTTTCTTCATACTTGGATAATAGGCAACCACATCTGTAGTACATGACACAAATTACAAAGTTGATGTAACAAGGAAACGTAATTAATGGTAAGAAATACGCGGAAATACCGAAAAATATTGTAAAAAGCTTTATAAATTCATTGTTTAACTTTTGATTTATCGCCCACATCAGGTAATAATCCTTCTGGATAATCCAGCTCATATATACTATAATCAAACTGTAGACAGGTATAACAAGCCAAATTAAAACTGCTAAAAAATTGATAATGTAGGATTTTTCAAAGATTATGGAGAAAAGCTTCAGACCTACCAAATTTAAATTATTCAAAGAATTGTACAATGATTTCTTACTTTTGCGTATAACAATCCAGAGAAATATAGACAAAATACTTGCTACCACAGAACATATGTATGCTTTTAAAAATGATGACGATGTAGCATAAAAACTATCTAATACTAAGAAATTGTAAACAAAACCAATAATAGCTATTGGTAAACAAAGATATGAAGCATATTTTCGAATTTTATTTTTACTCGTATTTTTGCATCTTTTTCCTTGTACATTTAGAGTAATAAATTCTAGAACTTCCAATAAAATTCCATAATTTTTTAAGTAAATGAAAGTTTTGGAAACTGGAGAAGTAGGTCTATTTCTCATTTTTTTAATGAAAATTTCCCAGTTTTCATTCAAGACAAGACTGAAATTAAGGTGAAAAATGTTTAATTATTCTTGCGAGGTATAATTTTTAAAATTTTATAGAGACAGCTGATGTGAAGTTTGTCACGTCAACTCAATTCTTCAAAATTGTGATATTCATGCTGAAACCTAGAGATCTCTTTTAATGATAACAACAAATAAATCTCTATTACAAATATTATGTAGAAAGGCAATTTTTCTCAAATTGTATTAGTAGTGACAGCCCAGCTGTGTGTGCACAATCTTCTAAATTCAGTAAGTTATTACGTCAATTCTATATGTGAAAGCGCACGATTCTTCAAAACTATGACATTTATGCTAAAACCTTTAACACATAGAGCCTCTTTCGATGTGATAACAGTAACAGATAAAACACTTTTACAGATATTATGGAAAAATGCAACTTTTCCCGTTCATTTTTTTATTGTATTAATAATGACAACTAGATGCACAATCTTCTAATTTCAGTAAATGCAGACGTGGTTTAAAAATCTATTCAAAATTTTTGAGAAACATTTCATAAACCATTTCAAAATCAATGTCAAGTTTTCTGTCACGTAATCATGAGACATAATTAAAAAAACAACAACTATCTTCCTTTTCAATTCTGTCACTTAATATCTTGAAATAATTAAAATCGATGAGGCTATTTTATCCAAGAAAAAATGAAAATATTTTTTCCTCGTTTCATCGATCAACTTAAAGTAAAAATGTTACTATAGGATACTCATTTAGGCTGTTTTTATTTTTAAAAATTAATCAAGAAAATGACATTTTAGTAGATTTTTATGTTCAAAGTGCGAGTTTAATTATATTGCGTGGTTTCTGTGATGATTTTTTTCCTACTACACACACACTCTCTCTCTGTCTACGATAAGTTTTCATTGATAAGATAAAAGCATATTGGTTTTTATTTTTTGGTATCGACAAAGCATTTGTATATCACAATATAACTGTGAAAATATGCTGTTGTTATTAATAATATGTACTACCTTCATATTATTTATAAGATTACAAAAAATAAAGGAAATTTCAAAAAGGCATCTTTCAATGCATTAAATTTTGTAATCTTCAATGTAATAAATTATTTCAAAGTCACTGATATTATTTTTTTAGATTACAAAATATGTGTGTTATTCTAGTTTATTGCAACAAAATTTTAGCATTTCATATCCAACTAATAAAGGGAATTTTTTTTAAAAAAAACAAGTTCTTACGTTTTAAATAACTATGATAGGCTGTAGTGTATCATTATGCTGTTCACTTTAGGTACATAAATTCCTATGTTATGCATTTCTACTTAGTTGTGTCATGAACTTTGATGTAAAAATTTGAAATCGTCTGTTGTGATTCAAATGAAGATTTTAAATTTCCTCATTGCATATAGTCAGCCATATTTTTCAAAAAGTTGTAGTCTTTCTTTCATGTTTCTCTAAACCAATCAGCCATAAAACTTTGAACAGAAACCTGCAGCAGATATCTCTCTGCATTAAAAAAAAGAAAGAAAGAAAGAAGAGTCAAGTCGAAGATTCTTAAGGCACTAAATACTTACGCATTAAATGGTTATTCCTTTATCGTGCAATTAAGAGATTTTCTGAGTGTAACAGCATTCCATACCATTATTGAAATGGTAATCTATGCTAGGTGAGAACATCAGCTCTTGTAAAAACAGTCAGGAAGAGAATTTTTCAAAATCCTTGTCGAAAGATTTTTCTTGTAAAACAGATGAACAGACCAAAAAAGAATAACGTGCCACATAAAATATAAGCCCTTAGATTATGAGGTTATCGAAGAATAACTGGACATTTTCTTAAAAAAAGACATTAAAGCGCAAAAGCGTTGTTGCGGCGACATGCTCATAATGTCCACAAACAAATCTTGTTTACCTATAAGAAAATTTTTGATGTTGGAGAACTTTTAACTTCCAGTATGACTGTGTGTACACAAGGAGAGCCTAAGAAGCTAAAGAGATGAAGAAGCTACGTGAATATACCCAATCATCCGGCTTCCGTAATTGTTTTGTTGGTGTCAATTATAAAAGAGTCTCAGAAATTCATTTTTATGACAAATGAGTGAAAATGGTGCAAAAGTTTATCAAGACACTATCTTAGAATCTATAATGAAGCCTCTCAACGTAAACCTGTTCAATGGAAACGATTGGACTTTCCAACAGGACTCTGTTTCTGCTCTTAAGGTATTCGACTACTGGCGATAACTTTGAAAAAAAATTGAGATATGGAGATCTTTTTGTGGTTTTTAGATTTGTTTAGAACGTTTTAAGAAAAATATGCTAACATTAAGAAGAGAAAAAGAAATTATTATTTCTAAAATGGGAAAAAATTGGTAAAAAGTTACAAAAAGAAAAAAAAAATACATAAATAAGACATATTTTTTTTAAAAAGTTTATTAACAAATTTTCAATTATGATGTGTTGCTTTGCTATTCATTTTTGAAATGACTTTCAGGATGAGAGGTATTTTAATTTTACAAATACTAGAGCATTCTATCTTAGTTATTATATGAAATTGCTTAAGAAACAGTGATTATATTCACATAAGGGACTGTAAATTTTGTAATAAAGCAGTGATTGATAACTTTGAAGGTTAAAACACTTCTACTATTATACAGAACATACACAAAAAAGTTTCAGATAATTATTTTCAAATCTTTTTGAGCAATCGCTGTCCCCGTTCGAGCATTTAAAAAAAACACATTTCGAGTAAAATGCATTTGAAAGTATGATACCTTGCTTAAAGTAGTGGGGTATTTGCTTTTACTAAAACACCTGTAGTTTTTGTTCTAGTGAATGGAAAATAATAAACTTGGAATTTGATAAAGCAAATAAGCTGGCCAATAAAATGAAATCATAAAAGAGTTGTCAGTTTTTGGCAAAATTCACAATTTTAGGGTAGTCGGATACCTTAAGGCAATGACACCCCAGCGGTGTTTGAAAGAGAATGTGCCACGGACTTCATAGAACACAGAGATTGGCCTTTCAGCAATTGGGATTATAATTCACTCTACTATAAATTGTGGTTATCATTGGAGGCGAAGAGTTTTTCAAAAAACGACATCTCAAAAGGAACAATCTTCAAAGCTCTTGAAGGGAAACGGTGATCGAAATTTGAACGGTAGTCGTGCCTTGATAGATGATAAGCCGTCAGTCATCAAAAAGGAGATCAATTTGAATGAAAGATGCATAAAGTTAAATTTTAACTCAAATTAAAACTTTAAAAAAGATTTAAATTTTAAAGTTTTGTTGCAAAGTTTTTGCTTTAACTCATTCAAAATTGTATCAGAACTTATGACGCTGCTAGATATAAAACTTAAAAGTTTCGTATGTAACACATACATAATTAACAGACTTTCCTGAAAATAGGTACATTATTACCCTAAAATGTTCATGAATATATAGAATCTAATTTATGGAATCAGTCTGGTTATAAGTAAGAGAATTATTTACTTTGAAAATAATTGTAATATTATTTTCCTTTTTGCTGCCATTTATGATTTCTAATAAAAGGGGAGTATCATAATCTTGAAAAGTACGTTTTTAATAGACGAGTAGAGGAAAGCTGAATTTTTGTCTCAAAAAAGGTTCTTCCTACACTTTTTTTGTCTTCCTTCATAGGTTCTCTAGCTCCAAGAATTAGAAAATGATGAAAAATTTAATTCCTTTTGTTTTTTAATAAATTTCTAAAAGTACATCTCTTTCTGAAAACCAAAGCTTTAAACGTAAAAGTGTAGAGCTTTATTAAGTTTGAAGTTGATTTAATCAATTTAAATGTTGTATATATAATCAATTAAAGTAAAAAAAGGTAACATAAAACAAGTAATAATTTTTTTAAAGTCAATTTTTACTTCGGTCAACAAAGAAAATTTTATATATATTTTAGTTATTTCTTATTAAATAGTTACAATTAATATAAATATGCAGATACATATGACAGAATCACAACACTAATATCACCTTAATCACAATACAAGGAAAGCGATTTTCCTTGCAATTTTACGTTTTATTTTCTAAATATGGTGTTGAACTATTTTTTGTTTGTTTGTTTTACCATTTATTCATTAATTAAATTTAATTATTCTAAAATAAAATAGTACAGTAAAAAAAGAAAACACATCCTCAGAATTCAGGTCATCCCAGTTGGGACTCGAACCCACGACCTTCGGCTTAGAAGTCCAACGCACTAACCATTGCGCTAAGGGGTACAACAAGTAACCTTCTTTTTTATATATGCTGTTGGACAATTATTTTTGTTATTATTTATTCATTTTTTAATTTAATTAATGAATTAATGTTTGAAAAAACTTTATTAACAGCAAGCGTCATCCACTACAAGTTTAAAAAAATGTGTTTGAACTTGAATGGATGAAAATAGAAAGTATTTTATTAACGATTGAAAAAATTTGAACATATTATAATAATATATATATGAAAATTTGACATATATATATATATATATATATATATATATATAGTCAAAATTCTCTACAAAAGAGAGATGAATAATCAATAATCATCAAAACTAGAAAAAATCGAAATTGCAAGATAAACCAGACATGAGATTTTAGAAAGGATGTAATAGAATTTATAAAATATGGAAAAAATAAGGAAAATATGGATATATATACAGGGAGAAAGTGAACTAACAGTAAGAATTGAAAAAAAAAGATTGATTTCAAACTCTCTTAGCAAAAGTTTAATTATATTAAAACTGAACATAGACTTAGTTGTGCTTCTTTCACTTTACTCATTGAAGGCTTCGAAATGGCAAGCCCTGCTTCATGGAATGTCGAATCTTTTTGTTTTCAACGAAAAAGAGAAGATAAAATAAATTAAAAAAGTTCTTGAAATAAATAAGTTTATTAAGGAGTCCAAGAATTGAAAAAATTCGTAGTTTTTATTATTTTATTGTCTTATTAGTTTCCTTTTCGGTACCTATCATTCCTTCCATGAATTATTCCGAAGTATAGTTAATGACATGCACTGCATCGTCTGTTTGCTGTATATTAATAAAGAGTAGGCCATATGTGAACAAAGCACCAAATAAAGATAAGATGTAGCCTCTAGTAAAATTTACTACACTACATGCCGTCATTTCTATGCTATTTTTTCTCAGAATAGTCTTAAAAACGTTTAAAGTTTCGTCATCCGCAAGAGAATGCCATAATGCATTTTCATACAGTTTTTCGAATCCAATTTTGATTTTTTGCATTCTGAAGGGTATTCTCGAAGCAATAATTGGTGTAAATAAAGTGGCCGATGTGCACATAATACTTGTAAATATAACTTCAGAATAGTAAAACAAAGGTACATCATCTACAGGAACGATCAAAATCCACGCCAAATTAGTCAATAGTTGCAAAAAGAAAATGGTGGAACAAATAGAAATTGGAACTGAAGTAGTATCATTCACTTCTCTAATAATTTTGAGTATTTCAGAATATGATAGAATGAAATTCGACGAAACTATGCTTTTCTTAAATGAGGCAAGCTTTTCTTCATACTTAGCCAGTACACGATCACACTGGTAGTACATGACACAAATTACGAGATTGATGAAGCAGGGAAATATTATTAATGGCAGGAAATAGAAGCAAATACCGAAAAATATTACATTCAACTGCACAAATTTAGAATTTATTTTGTAATTTAAAGTCCACATTAAATAATAATCACTTTCAATGTAGGCATTCATTAATACTATAATCAAGCTAAATAAAAATAGAGGCAGCAAAATGAGAAAAATTAATAAGTTGATCGTATTAGATTTCTGAAAAATTTGAGAGAAAAATTTCAGATTCACCCAGTTTAGATTATTCAGCGAAATGCCTAAGAGTTTCTTTCGTTTATACATTGCAATCCATAGAATTATTGAAAGAATATTTTCTACAGTTACGCACAAAAAGGATTTTAAAAATGACGGCGTGTTGATATAAAAATTCTGCAATACCAGAAAAACGTAAGCCGAGCAAAAAATACTTAGACAAATACAAAAATATGAAATGCATCTTTGAATTTTCTTTTTGTTTACATTCGATGATCTTTTTTCGTGTACATCAATTGCAAATGCTTCAAGTATCACCAAAAGTACTCCATAGTTTCTTAACCAAATTAAGATTCTAGAATTTGATACATCACATTTACTCATTATTACGCCGAAATTTTTCTTATAACTGTTCTTTTATAACATAAATTATTTAATTATTTTCACCCAAGAACTATGATTGTTTTCACTCATGAAATTACTTGATGCAAATAATATATCTATCTATCCTATTTTAATGTCTTGATATGTACTAAAATATTATGTACACTTGTGTAAGAGATATTTGTATTTTAAATGCAAAATGGGTCATCTGAATATAACACAAACCATCTGAACATAGCATCACACTTCCTGAAAGTATCATCAACCACTGAAGCACAATAATCAGAGTTTCAAAATTTTTTATATTCCTACTGGAGTTCAATTCATATAGAAAGTTTTCGAAAGGAATCCAGGCAATACGAAAAATATAAGATTTAAACGTAATATATTTCTAAAAAATGGATACGAATATTATAGATAACAATATTATGCAGTTAAGTAGCACGAAGAAGAAGCATATTTGTTTTGATACATAGCTGTCGTTCCTTGCAAAGTATTAGAAAATGCTTCTTGTGCAAATTTTGAAATAAAAGTTTTATTTTTTGTTTAGATAATAGAAAAGACATAATTGAAATTTAAATATAATTATCACGCAAGGATATTCAAAAAGTATTTGAAATCAATACATAATAAAATTTAATCTATATATAAATGTTCTATTCTTTTATCAGTCTCAAATAAAAATAACGGAACTGGATGATCATGATATTGATTTTAATACTTATTACACGCATTAAGTAAATGGCGTTTTAATAGTGGATAATGGATTTTTACATGTAAAAGAAAACTATTGTTGTAAACATTTTCTGCACGAAAACACAAATAATGGAAGTTAACATAAACAAGAGAATAATATCGATCAATTAATTGATATGCTTTTTCTACTAGAAACAATATTTAGATTGTTCCTTATTTTCACTGTTTTTGCACTTTTTCATACTTTAGTTCTCACTGCCACAAAAGTGCAATACCCCTTATAATGTATCAAAAATATTATTAAATCAAATTGGCATTTAATGAAAAAAATTATTTAGCAATTTATAACACAGAAAAACATATAAAATCAAAAACAACAACAAATGATGTTAAGAATGTTTAGAAAATTTATGGTTAAATTGTGATGGGTGATAGCGTGAATAAAAATAATTTTCCTTGCCACAGGATATGTGTCAGGAAATACCATGTTTAAGCGTTCAAATGAAATTGTACAAAAATTTAAATGAGTCTTATTTTACATAAAATGCTTCAGCGAGTAACCACTGACAGCAATGCTAACTTCACATCTGTAGTGCAGAGATTTCCATACATTTTCTAACAATATCATTCCATATTCAGTGGTTTTCTACAGAATCGTTCCCTTTGCATCATTTTAGTCGATCATTCTTCTTTTGTTCATAATCCCACGCATTAAGATGGATATAAACACGTTCCAAATTCGTTTGAAATTGTTGAAAATCTAAGGAGGCAGGGTCGGCTCTAGCAGTTTTGCCATCCCGGACAAAAATGGAAAACGCTGCCTCTCTCTACTTGCAAAAAGTTGTAATTAAAAAAGATAAATTGTTCACATAGTGAGTGAATATTAACGTCGCACTGTTCAGCTACTCGAGGCTTTTGGCGACGGACGTCGTAATTTTGAACCATAGTCAAATTGTATATATATATAATCAAAATTTTCTCTACAAGAGAGAGATGAATAAACATGGTTAAAACTGAAAAGAATTGAAATTGCAATTGCAAGATAACCAGACAACAGAATTTAAAAGGAGATATGAAAAATTAAAATAACAGAGTTAAATATAAAAATATAAAAGAATGGATGCTACAGTATATCAACATTGCTGACTTAGGACAGCTTATACATAAATTTTTTTTATATAGAAGTGGGGTTGAACATGTTTTGTGGCCAGCCAAGAATAATACTGAGAAAGTTTTGTGGCCAGCCCCTTTCTGTTAATAATACTGAGAAAAAACCTATTGAAAATAATGGATAGGAAATCTAAATCCATTATGAGAAAAAGGTAACTTACCTAAAAATTGCATACAGAAATGCAGAACCCGTGCCAAATCTGAGTACAATAAACAAATTATTGCCAGATTCTGGACCCAAATACAAATTCAAAGCAAAGCAATGGCTGAAAAGTAGCACTTAGCAAAAGTATGAAAAGAATAGAAATAATGAAATAAGAATTGTAAACATACTACCATTATCTTAGGGACTCTAAGATTATATGATTTAAAAATTATAATAAATTTAAAAAAAAGTAATTTTATCTAAAATTAGAAATTGGGGGTATCTAAAACTATCTAGGAAGAATAATAAATTTATAATAATAATCTGTTAAAACTATTGAAATTTAATCCTTACCATTTAGAATTTCTTTATTCAAATATCTATTAATAAAATTGATTTTGTATTTTTGAATTAAACAGTATTTAGTAAAATATTTATAGTTTTTTTTATTTGTTCTGATTTATTGAAACTAGAAATTTATTGCGTTGTGTGTAATTAATAACAATATTTCTGAATATAGAAACATGCACATTACTCTCCCAATGCGGTACTTTTATAATATTGAAATTAAAGTCTTCTCGTTTATCATAAACATTAGTAACTATTTTATTATCTTTTAATTTAATTTCTATATCAAGAAAATTTGCTTCATAATTGTTACTATTTGTCTGAATTAAATTAAGATATTGTGGATAAAAATTAATGTTAGGTTTAAAGTTGTCTTGCTTGCCAAAAATGATATATATATATATATATATATATATATATATATATATATATATATATATATATATATATATATAAAGTCAAATGCAAAATAATTCGTGTAAAATGTAAGTGAATGAATCGCTCATTTCATCATGCCAATTTCTTCTACAAAGAGTCTACTTATAATGGGAATCACAAACGTTTATTTTAACTTATAATAACTTCACGCTAGATTATAGTTACACATTTACTGTGACTATGAACTGTTACTGCAAGTGTCCCCTTTTGGATGACTGATACCGGACGTCGTATGGGTGAAAGGAATGTCCGCTGTGACCATTCTCTGGGATGGGGTGAAAGTTACTAGTAAAAGATGTGTAAACTTATCAAATTTCATGATTGAATATATACTCCCGCATCGAACTTTTAACCTCCTCGGTCCCTTTGTATCACATGTGATTTAAAAGTTTCACAATTTTTTGTGAAGGCTGAAACAGCAAAAACAAATTTGAGATTGGCTGTACCACATGAGATACTAAGTGAAATACCTCATGTAATTCCCCCCTTTAGTCAACACAAGGCAAAAACATGTCCATAATAGCGATTTCTCGTAGCGTCTCTGAATCAAAACAAGATGTGTGCACGTAGTATTTTTCGTTACATATATATACAAATATTAAACTATTTTTAAAACATGCTTTTTCTTTGTATATGTAATTTTTACTAGTTAACAGCACAAAAAAAAAAAAAAAAAAAAAAGAAATTTTTAGTGAAATATCAAAGCATAATGACTTGTAAAATTTGATTGTATTACTTGGGACCCAATCACTTATGAATATATTTTTTTAGTCAATTTTGTTTTTATTTTTATTTATATTTTGGAGGGTATTTGAATATTGATAGAAGTATTTCTTGAGTTAAAATCTTTAGTTGAGATGTTTGCTTTTTATTTTTACCCATTTAACGCAGGGTTACAACTCGCATTCCTCATCATGCAGCTTGTAACAAAGAAGCTAGGCACATGCCTGAAATGGTTGGAGATAGGACTCATCTAAGTAAGTGCAGGAATGAGAAGTGCTCGACCTTAACAACTGTACAATGTACAGACAGCAAGGGTTTTCTATGCTTTACAACTCTAGAAATGGTTTCAAGGCATTTCACGAAAATAAAAAAATAATGTTATTTTAATAATACTCCCAATATGTATCTAAAACGCCAATAAAACTTAATTTTCATTTTGAATTTATGAATTGTATGTATTGTGTGATTAAACACTAAGATTAAATTAATTACTTCAATCTTGCTTAATACTTAAAAATTTTTTTGGTTATAGTGTCTTGTTCCTGATGTATCACATGTGATACATTGTGATACATACCCCCTAATTTCTATAAACTAAAAAAAAATTTTTTTGTTGCATTTTTCTTCATCAGAGTGATCAAAACAACTGTTTAAGAACCTCTTACAAAATATCAAGCTTTTATTTTTGTCTCGGGTCTGAGGAGGTTAAGTTTCAACGTAAAAGAAAATTGGCATTAAACATACTAAGTACAAAATAAGAAAGTAAGAAACGTTAAATGAGATACCAAATTCACACGCACGCACGCACAATAATATTTCAGAAAATATACAATTTTTTTTGTAACAAAAAACCAATATTTTTTCATTTCGATCAAATTTGCCGCCCCGGGCACGGGTTCAGTTTGTCCTGTCATAGAGCCAGAAATGACAGCTGATACTAATGTTAGATGTTATCTGCTGATCGCGTTGAAGTAGCACTTTTTGTTTCCACAAGTTGTTTTTAAAAAATCGATAAAATAGAATTACTTAATTGAAAATATTTAAGTTATATAATTTAAAAAAGTCTTTTTTAATTTAATTTTAATTTACATCACTCGGTGAAGCCACGCTAGGGATGTTAGTGTCGGACCTCATACTTCTGAACAACGATTAAATGACAAGGAATTGGATCTTTTTTCCAAACTTCCACAGCATGGCAACAGAACTTTGAGTCTTAGCAAATTTAACGTACCTGTCTCATTGAGGGTTTTTACTGGCACTAGGTTGCGAACCCAAGGCTTAATAGCGCTGACCATGATCACTCGGCTACAATGGTCACCTGACCTTGTTCATACGAAGATTTTCATAAATAATCTGTGCTCTAATATAAAGTAAATATGTAAAATCCAATCTACTTTTAAAAATTTCGTAGAATGGTTTAAAAAGCATATATACAAGTATATATAGGTAATAAAACACATTACATTGAAAAAAGTTTACAAATAAAAAAATTCACGGTATCTAATATAATACATATTTTCATTTCACGTGAAATCTAAGAATATATGAGACAAACAAGAAAGATTCTTCAAGTATTGAAGTGGTTGATATGATTAATTCGAAGTAAAAAAATGTCCATTGCCCCCGTTTTTCAATGTTTTTATTAAATCAAAGACTTTTATGGTAACAATAAAAAATTTCAAGATGGAAAGTAATTAATAATCAATGAAAAAGGAGAATTTGGAAAAAAAAGGATAATTTCTAAAGTAAACTTTCTCATTTTTCTTATTTCTAAAGTTTGACTGTCGACAGCACGTATTTTACACTGATAAATTTTAAATATCAATCACTCACTTAAAATCATTTTATGGAGGAATATTTTTGAAAAAAAATTAAGAAGGCACGCAGAGGCAAGGACCAACATAGAAATTGAAAATAAAGTTTAAGAACTTTATTGATTAAAAAAAAAATGAACAGAATATATTGTTCCTAATATTTTTCCATTTTTGAACACCGTGGAATAATTTGATCAGTAATTTAAAATTATGAACTCGTAAGTGGCCATTTAACGATGACTAATAGGAAGTAGTATTTTCTTAGGATGAGTCCTTATTTAAACTTTTTGGATTGTAACGTTTAAGATTCCTTTTTTTTTCATAAATGTATTTAATATAATCCCTATTTCTTAAAAATAACATTTATTTCTCCAACTGTTTGTAGAGGCTTAGCTAGAAAATTGTTTTACAGCGATTGATTGTAAGTATGCTTGAAAAAAGAAAGCATATTATTGATAGCTATTTTTTATGTATTTATATGTTAATTTGTTTTTATTGCGTAAAACTAGGGTGACAAACTCAAAGCTTAACTTGTGCCAAATATGCAGTTGGTGTGCCACAGAAAAAAATCAATATTCATAGAAAAGTAAGTTCATTTCGAATAATACAGTGTTTATCCATTGGGCGTTTGGGGCGGACGCTCAGGACTCCTGGGCCCAGAAATGCCCAGAAGAACCCGGATAAACTGGGCCTAATCACATTTTCTGGTAATAAATTTCGATCCTCCAGTGCCAACGAGGCCTGTAGATCTTCTGCACTCAGGGCCAGAAATGAGCTTAAATCAGTACTGGAATAATGCATTATAATCAGTGCCAGTTCAATCTCATTTCGGGCCCTGGGCGCAGAAGATCTACGGGCTCCCTTGGCCCTGGTGGATCGAGTCTAGCTTATCTGGGGTCCTTAAGTACCTTCCGGGCCTCTGTGCTCCCGCCCCAAGCGCCGAATGGATAAACCGGCACTGATTATAATTCACACAAAAAAAGAAAAAGAAAATTTTAATGTTTACGTCCTGAGAGAGAGACACTTGACACCTCTTCACTTCAACTATCCTTTCTATTTCGGGAGAAATTTTGATATATATTTTTTTAATTATAAATTATTGTATGCCGATATACTGGCGGGGCCGCGAGTTTTACACCCCTGGCGTGAAGGGTAATAATATTAAAATCAACAATGAATATTTCACATTACTTATGAGTACATATTACTTAAAAAAAAAAAAAACTCGAGGGAGTTTTACATTTCTTTTGAAGCGTTCATTTTGAAACATGTATATATCTGTCTTTTTTATTATTTTGAGAAAACGAGCATTGTCTCTTATACACATTAAATAATTAAACCGTTTCCCCGATTAATCATTTTAAAATTTATTATTTATTTCGTATTTTTTTTTAAATTATCAAATTAATATATTTTTTTCATGCTTCAATGCAAAAGAGGTAACATATTTCACTGGAAACACGAAAGAAACATTTTTCGAGTTCTATCCAGAACGCTTAATCACATTTGCTCTGCATAATGAAATAAGCTCATTTGACAGATTTTACAGAAATGAGGAAAGGATATTACTTCGAGCCATTTCATGGAACCGTTTACTCTCCAAAAAAATGACAGTTTTGGCCAGATATGTGTTTATAGATTTTTTTCTTCATTATTAATCAAAGGAGCTATGAAATGTCTAGGATATAACTTATCTAAAACCTTTAAATTCAATTATGTTCCAAATATTTATGGATTTAAAAATTTTTAATGTTACAAAGAATAGAGCTTTTAGTATAATGAACTTCAACACTAAAGTAAATGCATAAAAAATACGTATCTTTTCTGATCCCCCCCCCTATAAACTTAGAGAAAATTGTTTCTTTTTTATATGGTAGATGGCGCCACGAATAATGTTAGTAGTTCTTTCCAGATGTCACATAAGTCGCTACGTGCTCTTCCCATCAATGTCCCTTTTGACAACTTGAAATATGATGGACTTTTAAAAAAAATTTTG
This sequence comes from Trichonephila clavata, assembly GCA_019973975.1. Taxonomy (NCBI): domain Eukaryota; kingdom Metazoa; phylum Arthropoda; class Arachnida; order Araneae; family Nephilidae; genus Trichonephila; species Trichonephila clavata. The sequence continues at coordinate 68,752 of BMAO01025516.1, read as the reverse complement.
GAAAATATAAATATGGAAAATAAGCATGAAGTGCATACATGGGACATATTGAAAATTATTTTTTTCCCCAACTTGTTTGTGAAATGAATATTTTTTTGAATTTTCAATGTTTCATATTTCTTTCAAAATCATCCTGAAAATTCGACGAAAAATTTTGTTTCCACAGTCAATACAGCTAAGCTTTTCGTAGAAATCTTAAATTTAAAAGAAAATAATTAATTTGATATAGAATCAGAAATCTTAAGTTAATTTTGCAATTGATGCCTGTTTACGAAACACATAAAAATATTAGTTCTTCAGTTTTCTTTTCATTTTAAAATAAAAGACCGTGAATAAGGTTTCCTTTTGTTCAAATTGTTTTTGAAGAGAAACCCTCAGAGAGAAAGATGGGAAAAATAGTAAGTTTTCATTTCTTTATTGCTTGTGGCGCGCGCGCGCGCGTACACACTTTCTTTAATGGAAAATAGGAAACAGAGAAATTATTTCTTACTGTTTTTCAAATCAGTTTGAAATCAAAACTTGTCACATACAGTACAAAGGAAATCAGAAAGATTGCGATTGTGTTTTTTCACTATAATCCGTTGGGATTAAGTTTCAGTATATTCCTTATTTCTTTAACTTATTTATAATAATTTTTTTTATTTTATACTTTTCCTTTCTCGGTTTATTTTAGTTCTTTACAGTTTTGAACTATATTTTTGATCGGCTTCACTTGAAGAAACTCCTTTCTACAAAAGAAGGAACACAGCATGTATTCTTTAACTCTGTTATGCATTAGATGCGAATTATTGGAATATTTTTTTTCATCTTTTCTCCCTTATTTATTTTAAGTTTTTTCAAACTCTTGCAACAGATACATTTACTATATTGGTGGATGTTCATTTCTTAAAATATAAACACAATTACGGGCAATTCTAATTTATTAACTGAAATGGAATTTTATATCGGTTTCCTTCAAAACTAAAGTTAGAAAATAGAGGTAGATAAACAAACAATACTTGGGTATTAAAAGTATCCTAATACCATAAAATTGCTGATTTCGTTAAAATTAACAAAAATATTTTATGGTTTAATTTTGCAGATAGGTTTCTAGCGTTTAAAAAATATCGTTTTTAATTATCCATTTACTAGTACAAAAGTTACAACGCTACTAAATTAGAACCGGATGTCATTTCTAACATGCAGTAACTGATTTAAAAACGTGTTTTATACTCAAAATGTGTTTATGTATGTGTTTTTTTTTTAAATTTCTAATTTTCAGAAACAATTTAAATGGTTACAGGAATTTCTGAAAAAGCTATGATGATAATTAACTTAGTTTTTTCGTATACGTTTTGTGTAATATTAGAATTACTTTAACCTACTTTTTTTAAAAAAAAATATAATCACTGCATTATTACAAAATTTACAACAACTTATATAAATTTATAAATGTAATAAGTGTTTTTTAAACGGTTTCCTGTACTGATTAAGATTAAATGTTCCATTTGTTCGTAAAAAAATGAATATGTCTTATTTTTTAAATAATTTAAAATTAAATAATAATGTATGATGTATAAATGTTCACAAATGAAAAAGTTGTTCATAAACAGCTGTTCGGAGTGAACCCTTTTTATGTAATATTTTTCCCATTTTGATAATTTTTTTTTGTTTTTTTTTTTGCAATTTTAACTTTTCCTCATAGAATTTACATAAAAAAATTGCTTACCCTTCCCCTCCAAATCTTCATATCTCAATTTTAAAAAAAATCGTTTTGCTCGTTGTAGTATCAAAATTTCCTTTCGCATTTTCTTAAAATAATGTGTCCATTATATACATACATAATCCATCCGTGCATCTGTATCACAAGATATCAAAATATATATTATCTCACAAATATTCTCATGATGTAATTTCCAAAAGCAGAGAAAAGCAAAAATAAAACCTTTTTTTTTTTGTGATTGAGATTCGTTGTAATTATTACTTACCGTATTTACTCGAATTTAAGCCACCATCGATTCTAAGACGCACACCCAATTCTCTACATGTTTTTGAGAAAAAATAAAAAACTGTGTACAAGGGTGATCAAATGAAAAGGTACGAAACGACACGGTGGGTACAAATATAGACTTTATTCAAAATATACACCATAGGCCTGAGCACAACGATCCCACTGATGAACAAGCCACAGGATTCCTTGTTCCCAGAATTCCTGTGGCTGTGACGAGACCCAGTCCTTCACAGTGTCCTTGAGTACGTCGTTCGAGTTGAAGCGCTTTCCTTTCAGGTGTTTCTTCAGTGGATCAAACACATAGAAATAGCAGGGTGACATGTCCGGACTGTAGGACGGATGGTCCAACGTCTCCCATTGGAACGTGTCCAGTTTCATTTGTGTGACTCTGGAGACGTGTGGACGCGCGTTATCATGGAGCAGAACCACACCCTCCGTGAGCAGCCCCGGTCTTTTGTTCTTGATGGACCTGCGTAGGCGTCGGAGTGTCTCACAGTACACATCGGAGTTAATGCTTTTTCTGTGCTCGAGTAATTCTGTGCTCGCGTCATTTGGACGCCGCTTTTTATAAGAGCCTTTGCTCTCTCCTGCGCATGCGGGCACCCGCGCATGATCCGATCCCAGTCAGAGTCTCCAATGGCATCCCGAGATGTCTCGCTACATTCTCCCTTGGCGGAATATGCAAATATTTAACTGTTTCATTTTTATGTCGTTTCGTACCTTTTCATTTGATCACCCTTGTAAATGATAAATCAATATCCGATACTTAAGAAATTTTTTAAAAAATTAATGAGAAATATAAGAAGTTATTAATTAATTTATTTTATCAGCATTAAAAACTTTCAACTACGTACATGAACCTATAATTACACAAAGCGTCAGTGTTATTTTTGGAAAATCATTCGTCACTCTCATTTTCCCAGTTGACTTCGGAATTGGTGCTTGTGTTGGTTGCCCTTTTTCTTACACTGTGTCGTCTTCCATGCCATCCAATACGTTTGTTTTACAGCATTTTTTTTTTAATGAATGTTTTACAGAAGAATGTAAAATAATTATTAAAGGCTGTTGAACATTTGCAAGCAAAAATCATATGTTGCTTACGCCATCGATGTATATTTATCTCATCCGTGTCAAATTTTCAGTGACCGCTACTCTGCTTCGGTTTTTTTCTGCATATCAATTTACCTCTCATTTTATTCTTGCTTTACAGTGAACTCGTCTCGATGCTAGTACCGAAAAATAGGATATTTAGTTGATTAAAAGAAACAATGAATACAATTTTTTTTCTAAATACGAGAAGAGAATAATGATGTTTAGGAAACACTGAATACTGGAGATAAACTGTGGTATGGGATAAATCAACGACGCAAGAGGCCAGAATCAACGGTTACATTTTTCATTTTGAAAGGGTGGAAACTCAATTTTCCCCATCCAACGAATGTTTTGCCTTCGATTCTAAGCCGCATCTGATTTTCCGTAGCAGTAACACAGGAAAAATAGCGCGGCTTAGATTCGAGTAAATTATTTTATTTTGTTCGTAATAATTTTGCCAAAAAACCTATCTATGCATTAGAATAAGAATTCTGTTGTTTTAACTTTTCCACGTTGGATATGATAATATTCACGAATCCTTTTTATGAATAATCCGTAAGTGACGCCTATTTCCGTTATAGTAAGAATATGTAAAATAAGCAAATGAGAGAATAGAGTAATTTCGTCAAATAATATGTAGAAATTTTGCAGCAACGTGTATTTCAAAGATTCCAGTCACTTCCTTTCAAAAATGGGGCTTTTTAGAATTTAATGCAATTTGTTATATTTAAGGTTTTCGTTCTTCCTGAATTTACTTTTTGATTTTCTAAAATATAGTATTTAGTTACTAACTTTTTAATATCTTCCTCTCTCCTTTTTCGTTTTTCTAGAAAGTCCTATGCAGTCTGCCGTTATCTACCATGGTAGATAACGACACTACTACTCTTGACATACAAATAATGTTATATAAAATTCTATGCATAGTCTTAGGAATATTCGCCGTATAACACGCATCACCTTCGTACGGAGGAGTCTGGAATGTACGTGTGCAGTGCTCTTATGTTTTGAAGTAATTTATTCGAGGTATTATCTCAGGTTTTTGAAAAAAGCAGTATACTTCTAGAACTGTAGAATCCTTTAAGTTCGTAAGGTTCACCTTTTAAATAAACAATATTCCAATATTTGCAGAAATCTTAATTTTTTTATGACCATCCCTTTTTTTTTATTTTTAAAGTTATCACTTTTTATATATTCCCGGCTAACCCTTATTTTTGTGTAAAAAGTGCACGTTATAAGCAGGATTTTACGGTATAGTCTACAAACTTTCAGAAGTGTGTAAAATTATAAGATAGGAAAATAAATAATAGGTAATAATAACTTTCTTAGTAAAAATTTTTTTTTATGTACCTTTTTTTTATAATCATTTTCATGCATTGTCATCCACCTCTGAGATATAGTCCAAATTTCAAGTCTCTAGCACATCGGGAAGTTAGCTTAAAATCAATTACAAAATTTTTCCCGGACAGCCATGTAAGAAAGCGAGTTAATAAAAACTTAGTAACCTGGGGGCTCTTCTTTGACCTCAGAGTCACGAAATAGTATTCGTAGGGGCAACTCGACCCGTGCTATCGACAGGTGATCTTTGTTCGTGTGAATTTGTGTAAGTTCAGGAATTACGGGGGGGGGCCTCTTCGGGGCCCGGGTTTGAAACTAGAACTTCTTTTTTTACATTTTCATGCATTGTCATCAGCTTTTGAGCTATGGTCCAAATTTCAAGTTTCTAACTCATCGGAAAGTTAGTTTAAAATCAATTACAAAATTCTATCCTGACAGACAAGAAAGCGAGTTAATAAAAACATGGTAAAAATAGTAAGTAGCAGTTTCTTGTATTATTTTTTTACTGAGTTACCCAAACTTAAATTCAAAATTTTACGTCTGGTATGTTAATACAAAAGAATTTCAAGAAAAAGTAAATAATGTAAATGAGCTAGAGGCTCTGAAATTGACGAACATAAATCTGAGAATGAAGGGTATATTTTTGAGAATGATTATAATCTACGGGGCTTTGGCTCTCGGTCTTTAAAAACAAATAATTATATTATGCCTAAAACGCAAAAAAAAAAAAAAAAAAAAAAAAAATATAATTATTACTGGGAAATTATCTTGTTTCATTGCTCATGCTAAATTCTGTATTGTTCCTCAATCAACTGAAAAAAATAATAGAATGCTTGTTTGAAAAATGGCCATTTAAAGGTCATCGGTAAAAAGTAGGTCTATGCAAAATGTCAGGAGGTTTAGAGTTAAATTACATATAATTACAGGGCATTTTATAAGAAAAAATAATTTATTGGCTATAAATCTCTAAGTTGTAACTCATGCACCATGGCATGTTATAATAACCAAATGGCTTATAGTGTTTCCATATGCACAAATAACAGGGTGTGCTTTTAAAATTTTGTGAAGTTAGTTATAAGCATATAATCAGTAATCTCACAAGGTTGAATTGAGACATTATTTAAATTTTTATAAAAGGGTTTATGTCGCAGACGTAGACAAAAATAATTGGAGGTATTGGATGTTTTTTAAGAGCTTTATCTCTTCTTTCCAAGTAAATTTGAATATTTGATGGCTTTTTTCTACTTTTTATCCTCTACGTAATATTCTATCAAATTAAAAAAATATTTTTTCACAAAATAAGCTGATTTATAAAAAAATGCAACCATATCTTAAAAGTCTTTGAATTCTTCCTTTTTAAATAAATTAATTAATAAAATTATTTATTATTTTATTTTTAAATCTGCATAGTAAATTTTTTAAAAATAATTTGATGAACTTTAATAATTTAATTTTTGTCTTTAAATGATTTTGTAAAAGAAATTCATATGAAATGAACTCAATATTACACTTGTCGAAAATAATTGTGATATTCAACCAAACTTACTGTTTGTGATAGAAATTTTTATATTAATATTTAAATCTCTAAAATATTTTTAAAAAAGGTAAAAGAGTTAAAAATGTTAAAAAAAAGAAGTCATTATTATTAAAAGTTTTCTACTAAGTTGATTTCAAGTTTCAGATAATTTATTTCCCCTGAAACTAAACGAAAAATAATTATTTCATCTAGGTTACTTGGGCATTTTGCCAGATGAAAATGTTTCATGAGGGCAAAAAGAAAAAGAAATTGCAAATTATAAATTTATGTTTGATCATGATAGATAAGAATATTTCACAAGAGACTAAAGTGTTCTCTCAACGATAAAGTAAATGCAATATTTATGGCGTACAGCAAATGTTACGAAATATTTATTGTCAGGTGTCGGAAAACCGTCGATGAGGAAAATGACATCCAATTTAATCACGAACAGTCACTCATTGCACAGACGAACGCCCAGGGCCCGGTATTTTGAATGACCTGGTCAAATTGCCATTTTGAAAAGATTCGTAAATAATGTGATACGACAACTGTACATAATAAAAGCAAATAAGTAAAAATAAATGCGTCTTTTATGGTTATAGAGCTAAGGTTATGGATGGTTGGTATGGTATTAGGGATTGCTATACTGGTATTTTGGGCCATTTGTACAATTTTGTAATATCGGTATTCACAAATGTAAATACCGTTTTTTCGATACTTACTAGTAAAATATATACTAACTGAAAATAAAACAGAACATATGTTATTATTAGATTCTGAAACACGTTGCCACTGTTTACTCCTAATGATGGAACTATTTTTGAAACTGAAAAATCCAATCCAAAAAGCAATGATCGACTTAAACCTGTAAATTAATTTTTCCGATAGTGAATTCGACTTAATATCCAGAGCTGTATCAGCATTATGTCGGAAATATTCTAATTTATTAACAACTAATGCAACGATAAATTTCATGTTGCAGTCACTAAAAGAACAGCACAAATCACTATCTGAAGAATTATATATTACATTGAAAAATCGCACAGAATGAGTGAATGAATGAATATTAACGTCCCACTGTTCAGCTACACGAGGGCTTTTTGGGGACGGTCCGCGTAATTTTGAACCATGGTCAAGTGACGCGGACGACACCTGAGCTGGCACCCCCTCTCCTAACTACCACACCACACCAACGGGAGGACGTTTGAGCTCTCGACAGATTTAACGTGCATCGCTCCCCTACACGGCGGATCTTCAGTGGTACTGGGCTCGAACTCATGACATGCTAGTCATGATCCGATGGCATGACCACTTGGCCACCGCGGCCACAAAATCGCACAGAAGAAAGGCATACCGAAATAGAAAATGTCATACGGTATTTACATAATTATAAAAATAAAATTGAAAAAAAAGAAAGAAAAGAGCTATCCAGTTCAAGTTTGATCAAATTTATAATAAATTTTCCTAAAATTTTTTACATATAAACATATTCACCTTCAGAAGAATTCGGTTTAGTTATCAAAGATGATGATGACACTAATGGTGATAGTGAAAAGGAATAGTATCTTGAACAAAAATTAGAATTAGCGACAGCTAAAAAATTTCAGCAAACCAAAATACAGTACAGAAATCAGCTATATCCAAAACCATTCGACGAGAAATCGGTTTATTTGAAGATGAGGGATTTAGAGGTAAATACTTGGAAAAAGTATATCGAGCATTGCTAATAGTACCACCAACTAGCGTAGATGTCGAAAGAGCGTTTTCGACAACTGGCACACAGTTTTGTTCCAGGCTTAATGATAGTACAATTAATGCATTATGTTTTTAAAGTTCACGTTTCAAAGATTTGTAATAGTACCAAAGACTGAAGAGTGATATTTACACTTTTTTGTGATTCTTTTATATACTGTTATAATTTATAAATTACAATTTATTTTTTGTGAAATATACACTCACTAATAAAACTGACAAACATAAAACAAAGAAACACCTATATTTTCTTTCTTTTTTTAAAATTTCTACTATCAGAGTATTAAAACCGCGCGCGGTATCCCTGAATTAAGACCTAAAAATTATCGAATACCTGTATTGAATTTTTGGTCCGATATTGTAATCCCTATAAGGTATGATTACAAGGAACGCATTTCAATTTTTAAAAAATACAAATTCTAGAAAAGCAAAAACTTATTGTTTTAAATTAAATATTTTTCATTAACACTGGGGGGGGAGATACCCTCTGTCCCCCTAATGGCTTACCAACCCCCATTGTACAAATTATACAACTATTCATACTCGTTGCTCAAAACTGTAATTTACACGTATTATGTAGTTTTATTTATTTGTTCTTTTTTTCTCCACAAAACTCGTTCTTGGCACTCCACTTCAGTTAAATTTACCCCTGGAGCTACTTCGTCCTCAGATTTTGATAAAACTGCAGCTGTTATAGCTTCCTGTAAAGTTGAGTATTTAATTCTGTTGATTGCTGATATGTCTTCGTATGGGACATCTTTCTTCTCAAGCAGCGATTCCAATCCAAACAACCGTTGCAATATTTTTCTGCCAGAGCTTGCAATAATGTACTATCGCAACATTATTGGTGACATTATATGAAACGAAGCTCATGGTTGCCAGTTTAGCGCGTATGACACATACAACATCAAGAGTGCCAACTTCGCGAGTTATCTGGAACGTCGGCATTGTTACGGTAGTAAGTAATAAATTTATTACAGCGTGAAGTAAAGCTTTTTTTTTAATAGAGATAAAAATTTAAGATTTCTTTTAGCTTTTCACATTACTTAGTTTTGTTTTATTTATTATTTTACATTTTTTGTGGGCTTTGTTTCTTCTAGGAGAGGGAGGAGAACAGAAATGAAGAAAATGTCTAAGGCCCCTAAGTAGGTTAATTTGGCCCTCTATCAAGGACGAATTAAAACATGGGCCAAGTGGGCCCGGGCCCATCGTCTCACTCTCGGTGGGGGCCTCGTTTCGCTGTCGACTCTGCCTTAACAAGGCTATAATCAAGATAATTTTAATGGTCAAATATTATTCCATACATTATCTCCGAAAAACAGGGAATTTCAAACTGTATGTTAACTGGCAAAAGTGATAAGACTATATTATTATGTGATGACCTTGTGACGGATCTATACGCATTCTTACACTAAAACTATTGGGAAATCTTTGTGGCTATTAAAAATATCAACCTTCTCCTAAGAAGAAGACATGCTATGCAAATTAAGTTGATTATATATAGTTCAGGTTCGCGAGTTAAGGATGTTAGTTAGTGAGTTAGAAAGCTAGATGGTTAGAAAGTTAGTAAACTAAAGGTGACAAGTGATATACAAAGAGAAGAATACCAAAAAAGGCTATAAAGTCCGTGTGAGAGATTAAAAACAGGAAGGTTATCTTGATAAAGAAATTGAAAAAAGTTAAGCCTTAATTAATAAAAAGACTGCCTACAGTTCAGGTATTAATCACCTGCATATTACGTTTGATATTTAAAGTATTGAAGAGGTTAAGGGGCAATTAGTTTCATATCTAACGTGTAAAGTAATATTGAGTAAGTAGATCGATTATTATAAAGTGGTTGATTTATTTGATGTATTCTCCCCAAACGCGACTCTCGTCCCCTCCCTCTGCTGACTGATCGGGAACATCCTATTTATTATGTTTCATTGAATTGTTTCTGAGTTATTTTAAGCGTTGAATAAATAATTTGAAATTTTCATGTAGAGTCATCTTTCACTTCCTCTCTCACCTTTAGCTGGGTCACAGGGTAGACGGAAAGGGGAGTTATTACAACCTTGTCCATGTCTAGGGTTAAATCTAATGCCATAAACAACCTTTTTACTCATTTAGTCGAAATGCAGCCATCGGTTGAGCCGGTTTGTGTCTAGGTTTTTGAGATTGTGAGTCGGGTGCATTTATTTTCTTTAAATTGTCGCTTGAACGAGTATTCGACAATGCATACTATATAGTGTCTACTTTTAAAGATCTCTGATAGGACCTACTTTTGTATAGGGGCTCGAGTCCTCAAACAGTCTTAAGACGTCTCTGCCCTCTGGAGAAAATAATTTTTGGTCTTAAGGCTTTTGAAAGAAGGACTTTAACAAGAAATGACTCAACTATTTTCTTTCAAGGTCAAAATAGATAAGACAAAAAAGCCTCTAAAAGTTTAACTATATTAATTATATTTACATGATTTCCAAGAATATGCACTTACACTCAAGAGCCAAAACATTATGACCACCTGTCAATAACGAGTTGGCCCACCTTTAGCACGCAACACAGCTTCAACCCACCTTGGCATGGATGCCATAAGTCCTTGGTCGACGGCCGGAGACAGATTGTACCAGATGTTTAAGAAACGTTCACATAAATCCGAGATATTGCGAATTGGTGGTCTTTAAACTCTGAGCTGCCGTCCCATGACATCCCAAATGTGTTCTATCGGATTGAGATCCGGTGAGTTAGGCGGCCAGGACATTAACTGGAATTCAGCATCATGTTCCTGGAACCACTCCAACACAATTTTAGCCTTATGACACAGGGCGTTGTCCTGTTGGAACATTCCATTTCCAGCTGGAAAAACAGAGGCCATGTAAGGGTGCAACTGGTCAGCAATGATGTTCAGATACCCTGTGGCATTCATGGTCTGCTCTACCACAACCACGGGTCCCAGAGACACCCAAGAGAACGTCCCCCAAAGCATAATACTGCCACCACCAGCCTGTGTATGACCTACTGTTTATTGAGGGAGCAACTGTTCGCCTAAAAGACGGCGTATCCTGACACGCTCATCGGCGTGATGAATGACAAACCGTGATTCATCTGACCAGGCAACTCTCTCCCACTGATCCATGGACCAGTCGCGATGTTCCCGAGCCCAGCGCCGGTGCAGTTGTCGATGACGTTTGGTCAGCAAAGGCACACGAGTGGGACGTTTGCTGCGTAGCCCCATATCCAACAGTGTCCGCTGAACAGTGTGCTCCGATACTATTCACTTGGCCCTGCATTGTATTGGGCTGTCAGCTGAGCCACTGTCTGGCTCCGGTTTTGCTTCACCATGCGAGACAGTCTCCGACGACCTTTTTCTTTGATAGCTTGTGGACGTCCAACACCATGTCGTCCACGGCTGGTTTAACCGTCATTCATTCACTTTGCATTACTAACAACGGTAGATCGCGAACAACCCAAGTTTCGGAAATACTTGTTCCGAGCCTTCGAGCCATTACAGTCTGCCCTCTATCAAAGTCGCTTAGGTTCGCAGCCTTTCCCATCACACACAGAAGTAAGTGAAAGAATGATTCTTTAGACTCTCCAACAGCAGTTAAATACCACTTCCACCTGATCACGTGCCTTCCACGTCATCTAGGCGAATTCATTCCAAAAGGTAGGGGTGGTCATAATGTTTTGGCTCTTGAGTGTATATTTACTTTTGAATTTGTTTATATTTTCATACACCATCAACGTATGTTTCATAATTTTACTAAGATGTGCTTTTTGAAAATAACGCAATTAAAAAATGTTTAAACTTTTTTTTTAAAAAAGGAATTCATCTATTTTTATTGCATATAAAATACTAAAATAATTTCTGAAATGATTAATAATTTTTCCAGGTAATGGTTTGATTAAAAAGAGATTGATATAAATATTTATTTCTCTCTGTAAAACTTCTAATTAAAATAACATTCAAGCATAAAAAATATTTTCTTAATAATTAAATTTAAATTTGGCATCTTTATTGTTAAACCTTCATTTTTTTCCAATTAACGAAAATGGTTTGCAGACGAAATTAAATTGTGTAAAATTCTTGAACAGAAAAATCAAATTCACATTTATTTTACTTCATCAAAGACGTTTTTTCTCCTTAAAAATATTTGCTATGTACGAATTTTGAAGAAATGTTATTCTTAAGACTTTTTGCGAAATGTCTTACAGTTCCTTCATAAATTTTTTAAACTCCTTGATTTCTTACCATCATATGTAAAGCACTATATTTAATGAATGTTTCACCTTCTCAGCAATGTTATTTTTTATGTATACTATTCATTTTTGGGAGAATTCGATTAATTTTTGATGCACTTCTTATAAATTTAAGTGAATAGTTTTTAGTTGAACTACGTTAAAAAATCTTATATGCATGTGAATAAATATTTTAAAAACTACATCAAACGTTTTTTGAGAATTATGCCTTTTTATGGCTGGAATTTTTCTTTATATCCATGCAAATGCAAAAGGGAAATACAAAATTTTATTTTAAATGATCAATTCAATTTATGATAGCACTTATGTAATGACGTGAGAAAGTAAAATTACTACATTACTAGGTAGCGTGAGGTCTCACAGAGCTTTTTTGCCGACAGACATTTTTTATTCTAAATTAATTAAACATAACTTTTTTTTAAATGCAGTTGTAAATGTTGGCTCGTCATAGTCTTTCTCTGAAGAAAAGTTCTAGTCTCGCTTAAGGTTGAAAGTTCTTGAAATGATCGGCTCCTGGGTACGGCTGCCCCCGCAACCTCTATCGAATCTCTTCGAAGAAGGAAAAACTGATGCGGAAGGTAATGCCGAAAATTGAAGGAGATTGAAACGGTCCCGTTAATTTGCGAACCGACCCTTTAAACTTCCTGGGCGGGTCACTTTCACGCCCTCAATCATCTCTGATAGGCGAGCGTAACGGATCTGCACACGGCTCTCCTCATTATAGTCCCACTCCATTGGTGCCTGGAGATAATAGGCTGGCGCGTCTGATACCAACTTCGGCGCCGTACTTAGTTAACTACTTGGAGGGCTCTAAATCGCCCTGTCACTTTGACATTGAGGGTATGTCTTTATCACGAAAGGCTGACATCCCTTTTCATTCAAATCGTACGCAGCCCATATGTGTGAGGGTGACCCAATAAAGGATACTGTTCCCAAGCGATTCTTTCTTTCGATTGCTGAGACTTAAACCGTCTGGGTGTTGGAGAAAGAAAAGGTGTGGCAACATCAAAGCCGCCCTCAGAATCGAGTCACATCTGTTTTCCCCAAAGCATGAGAAAATAATATCCGGTCTTTCTTGGAAGACACTATGTCTCAGCTGGGCATCCCGGTCACCCTGTTCATCAAACTTGATAAGTATTGAGAGTGCTCGACTAATGAGCCGACGTCACACTTATTAAAAAAACAAAGCTTTTGTTTTGGAGTAAAGAGAATGATATTTTAAATTTTTGTCACTGAATCTGTTACAAAAACTTCATGATTATACAAAATTTCTTACATTGCTTGAACGGCAATATTATTCTCAAGTTCAAAATTAAGGCCATAAGCATATTTTTAGCCATATTTTTGAAATGACTCCAGCAAAGCTGATAAATTTTGTATTTTACGTATTTTGAGAACGGGTAGTATACTAATCAACCTTCAGCTTAGAAAAATATTTTGTTTAGTGTTAGTTTCTGCAGAAGCACTGGATTGAGAACATTCAAGCATATGGTTGATTTTGCCTCCAATTTTGTGAATATTGCATTAAGACAAACACGCTAGTCTGTTACAGTGAGAGTGACTTCTCATAATCGTTTAGATGATTCCCTGAGATGGAGAGTCGGTTGGCAGGTTTGAAGCTGGCCAGTCTCAAGCGGAGGTGGCTTGATGGTCACAAGTGGCACGAAAGTTATCTCCCGGTAAGGGAATCCTTTCCAAACAAGTGGTACTGTCACCAGGAGGGTCGTCCAAGGTCACTACAGAGCATCGACATCTGCACAAGATCGCTGCTTGGAGTTAAGCGCCCGATGACGTAGGTGGACATCGACCCCTCAGCTCGCTCGTGACCTTACTGCTGTGTCTTGACGAAGAATTTCCAGGCAAACAGTCTACAGCCATCTTTCAGAGACTGCCACTAAGCCCGGCGTATAATCTGGTGCATCCTTTTGATTTCATCCAGCTGAAAAGACAGGTTATTGTGGAGCTGAAAACATCAGTTGTGGGCACACGAAGAATGAGGGCATGTTATTTTTAGTAAAGAGTCAAAATGTAACCGACAAAGTGAATCTCGTTTTCATCCTTCCTACGAAATAAAATCAACAGATTTGGTGGCAAGGGAATCCTTGTGTGTAGTGGCATTATGTTGGGCAGTTGTAAACCACAACATGTTTTTGATGCGAGTACTGTCAAATCACTGCGTTATAGGGATGAGATCCTAGAAGACTAAGTTTTTTCTGGGTGTTCTAAGCCCTGACTATATTTTTGTGGTCGATAATGCACGGCCACACAGAACTCCTGTTGTTGATGAATTTCATGAAGGAGTTGGTATTCGCCGAATGAAATAACCTCGAAGTCTCCGGATTACAGTTCTATTGAATATATTTGGGATGGTCTAGGAACAGCCCCATTTCTTATCAAAGTCCCCTTTCCAGGAATTAAAAGTCCCGCATTTGGAAAAATGGGCTTTGTTGCCATAAATTCTTATTGATACCCTCATAAAAAGTATGGAAACTCGTAGTGAGGCTTGCATAGCAGTTCAAAGTGGTCACCCTCCATATTAGACAGACTTTTCTCGCGTTAAATTTTTTTATCTCAAACTCATGATTTCGCACTTTTTGATAAAACATTTATCTTAATTCAAACTTGTAACACAGTGAATAGTTAATCAGTTTTCACATAACTTATGTTTTTGTTGTATTTACAAGTACAATGATTGATTATTAAAGTCAAGATAACATATGATTGCGAGTTCATTAAAGGCAATGTTTCATTTAAAACATTACTTTCGTGTACCGATTCCATAAAGGCCCAGTAAAAGAGGAGTTGGTTTATGTTAAATCTGTAGAAACTCAAAGTTCTCACATTAGTAGAGTTCAGAAATTAAAGAAAAGATTGCCATCTTAGATTTTTTTGTCACGTTTGTCTGTCATCAACAGCCATCGTGTTTCTTGTAAGTATGCGATTCTATTAAATAATTAGTCGTTGAGAATACGACGTCAAATTAAATTCGTTTTATTCGAAATGAAACTAATGTATAGGAATTTATTGATTGATTAATTATGAATATCACAATTCAAGGCAATACTAAACCTATTAGCGAAGGATCTCTTAAAGTTTGAACCAAAGTCTAGTGACAAGAACGATACATAAGCTGATCAAACCTCGCACCCAGCCAACGTAAGCACTTTGAGTTTTGATTGATTTAATGTGCATAATTCTTTCCTGAAATCGAGTGTTTAATAGCGCAAGGGTTTGATCCCATGACTAGAAAGTAGAACGGATTGAAATTTATTATTTTTTTGTATGAATTTCAAAATTTAGTTATGCGGAAAGGATGGTACATATATGAAGAGGTATATAAAACGAAACATTAATTTTTATGTTACTACCATAAGGGGAATGAAGTCAGGTAATTAAGTTTTTTTTATGGTAAAAACTTAGTAATTTTTATATTTATTATGATGAAAGAATACCTATCAGATATTTAAAAGAAAAATACTGCTACATTAGATTTGACGTTAAAAAAAACCTACTGTCCAAAATCAGTGCACCACAAAGCGGAAGACGGTAAAAAGCGTGGATCGAACTGAATCGACAAAGCGCGGCTATGAAATGTTGCCATGTATGTATTGTATTATTCACTACTTAGCACTCACTTATCAACGCTTTTTGTTATATACAGTCGACTCTCGAGAAAAAAAGTTGAAGGGACCTATAAAAAACTTCGAATTATCGAGAGTTCGAACTATCAAGAGGGTAAGAAAAAACTCCTAAATTTTTTTCTGTCACACTTAAATTTTAAACTATGTAATAAAACAACAATTGTACATAAGTATAAAATTGCTTAAAATATTTTTAAAAAGTACATATTATACAGTATAAACGTTTTACATAATTTAAAAGTCATGTATTAAAATAATACATTTATATAGTAACTCTCTTCCATTCCTCATTGGAAATGAAATCGTTTCGCACCCGATTTCTCTCAGACACTGTCCCCAACACCATTGGTTCTACAAGGCAGAATCCAGTGCGGTTCATGTCCCTTTGGTGCCCCATGCTATAAGTCACACATATGAGCCATAAATAGTTATGTCTGTCCGACGCAAAAAAACACACACACACACAATCCTACGCGCATCTTTTTTTCACAATAGCGAACCACCCTTTTGGAATACATGAGTAGCAAGCGACGTGTTAAGCAAAATATTTGGATGGCTGAAAACAGGTGTGGCTAGAACTGTCCACTAGAAGAAGGAAAGCAATAAAAGTGCCTTTTCGCCTGAGGAATCGGGAAACGCAAGGAAGGGGTAGCAGACAGATGGTCATCAAAGGGGCTACGTTACAGGGGAGACACGCAGAGACAATACAACACAAAACATGTAAGCTCCAACCTCTTTGCTATAGGACTCTATAGTAAGTGTTCGAATTGTCGAGAGTTTTATAAGATAACTTCGAATTGTTGAGTGTTGTAGTCTGGCCAGCCACAGATTTTGCTTCGAACATTGAGTGTATCAAAACGTACTATTTTAGTTCGAAATATCAAGCGTTTTTCTAAGGGCTGAGCATATACTTTGAATTAAAGAGAAGTTCGTATTATCGAAAGTTCGAATTAGCGAAAGTTGACTGTATATTGAAAAAAAAAATATTTTAATTCTAAAACTGTCTTATCAAAATTAAGCCTTTTAAAATTTTTTTGGAAATTCAACCCATTTGAGACGACATTAAATTTTGAAATTATTTTCCTCCTTATCCCACTTTGTAAAACATTTTTTTCGCATAGGTAGTTTTTGATTATTAATAAAAATATTTCCCCCAGACAACCATGATCCACCTAACTGGACCGAAACAATGCCTGCCATGAGCTTGCTACTGTCGCCTCATAACACTCAGTGATAGAATGGGATTAAAATCATGCAGCAAAATACATGAACAATAATTGTATGGTAACACTTTCTATTATAGCGATACTCTGCCTGCGGTCGGTCTATCGAGCAGTGCTTATTGCTCTGAAAAATTCACTTATTTAAGAACAATATATTGAAAATTTGGTGTCAAGAAATCACAAATATATGAATTTTCCTTTTTGTTGTCTGTGCCGTACGAGTGCGAATTGATATTCTGTTTATGTTTGTAAATGTTGCAGTTATTGATAACAGACAACAGTGGAGTAGGGACCGTTTTATGGATGGAGCACTAATTTTTTAACTATCTTTCATACCTTGCAAGCGAAAAATATCCGAAGAAAATATATCGTTTCAAGATGATTGAGAGGTTGACTATTTTTTAGTGAAAAACAAACATGGATCAGTAGTTGTTTGATTTGTCATGAAAGTGCTGTATTTAAAAAATACCAATAAACGGGAATCATTCAAGGAAACTTTTCCTCGAAGATCTCTTTCAAGAGGGATTTTTTTTTATCCAATGGGCTGCGGATTGGTATTTTTAAAATTGCAGACCTAGTACATCCCCAAGAGCTGGTATCACTCTTTAGTGCGGTGCCGTATAGGCGGATACCAATCGCCGCAGGTAATTTTGACACCCAGTTTCCTCCACAAAGGGAGGCACCTGAGCTCTGACGATGCAAACTTGTACCAGGATTTTATTTTGCCGAGAGCGCCCAAGCCAAACAGACACTTTAGGGATCTTTTCCGTGCCGTATAATCATACAACATGACAGCTATCGATTTTCTTCATCACGAAAATCCACCGACTTGGGCCGGGGTCGAACCTGCAACCTTGAGTGCAGAAGGCCAGCGACAAACCAACCACGCCACCCAGCCGGCTCTTTCAAGAGGTAATAAATAGGCTTTCATGAATAATCTTTGCAACAGCAACAAAGTTTTTGGTCAGTGGTAATGTTACAGCGGTAACAAAGGCATCTTATGAAGTTTGTTATATTATTTGTAATCATATGAAACCGTTTATTGATGCAGAAATTGTGAAGGAGTGTTTCTCAAATGCTTCTAGTTCAGTGGTAGTGACAAAAATAAAAAGAATATATAATAAAAATAAAAGAAAAACAGGAGTTAAAATATTTTGATCCTTTTTCCACATTTTAAACCTCCCCCTCCCCTTTATCCTCATGATGCGGGCCGCGTGAAATTGACAACTTAAATATGTTTCCCACCGTGAAATACGTGATATATGTCTGCGGCCCAGCAAAAAAATAGGCTAAGTACCCCTATTTATTTGATTTTTTTTGTTGCAAAAACAACTTAATTTTATATTTATATTTTTATATTTATTTAGTTTGCATGATTTACGATTTATTTAGAACCATCATGTTTTGATATCTGCTTAGCATTGTGAAATTTATACTTGCGACGATTCCTTCTTCCCCACTTCACAAATAATAAGGGACAAGAATAAAAGCGCTTAACGACTGGCCCGAATTGGGATTACTATTTTCCCCAGTCGTCTAAGGCATCCATGGCGTGCTTCGGTACCGGTTGGTTGATGATTCAAATTAACAAGTGGTCGGGGTAGCCTGGTGGATTTCGTCACGAACGCGTGTCCGGTGACTAAAGAATTCCCTATATAGGGGGCTGGGGCCAGTTCAAACTGTTGAGTTCGAGGTCTTCCCATTGGTGGGTTGTGGTAGTTTGGAGGTCCGTCGCCAATAGCTTTCGTGTTGTGTTGCCTTTTTGTGCACCTTTAATGTAATTCTCCCTTTCCAAGGTCAATAGCTTAAGGGCGAAGTATCAAATTAAAACAATGGTGTTTTCTTGAATTTTTTTTTATTTGAAAGGAAAGAGAGCAGTGAATGAGAGAAAAATTTCAGATCCATTCATTCAGGAGAATTGGAATTATTCTTAAACACATTCAAGCAATTTACACTTAAATTAAAACAGCTTCCTTTTGCCACAGAGCTTTAATTATTCAACCCATGCATACAGAGAAAGAAAAAGTATACAAACGCAGGAAAAAATTTTTAAGGAAACAATCACTATATTTTTCTTTTGAAAGAAAAATATTTCAAAAGAATGTAAAATGCAATCGCTATCAAAGAAACATTGAATATGGTGTTCGTAAGTACATTCATTCTTTATGGGTATTTTTGAATTTTCCATTCGAGAAATGTGTTTTGCATTTGAGAAGTTAACGTTTTTTTTACGGTTTCTGCCGCGGGAGCCTTTTGAGAGAGTCTCCAGGGGAAACGTGAGTAAATGACAAAATCGAAGCTCAAAATTGAGGAATTCTTTCAACTAGAGTTACAGCAATTCTACCAAAGCTATTTTTTATCAAATAATTTTTTGAAAAAGATTGATAAAATACAAATATGTCCATAAAGAAGAGACGATGCAGACGAACAATGTTTTTTTATATTTGAAAAAAAAACTCTGTTTTTGTAATATTGGAAGAATAATCAGAAATATAAATTTCTATGAAAGCGATTTTGGAATGTAACACGAAACAAGTTTCTTTAATATAAACTCAATTATATTTTCATAATTTTTTTAAAAAAAGGATTATTTCAGTTTATTTTAAATTAAGGGGACACACAGTACGATTCAATTGACAAAAATCGGTAAGAAAAATCAAATCCAATTTTCTTAATCTAAACTATTTGTTATATACTTTTCTACAACTCACAAAATTTGAAAGCTCTAAGTTTAAAAAACGCGGAGTTACCATAACTTTTACTTTTGTTTTTATTCACATTCCAATGGCAAATCAAAACTGTAAACTGACTTATCTCAGAAAGATAATATAACTAGTTTGTCTTCATTTAAAATGCTAAAGGTTTTTCTCTATTGTGTCGAATACTTGGAAATTTTTATCACTAGTTGCTAATAGTACACGGAACAAAAGTTGGTAAGCATTTTTCAATCAAAGCAATACTTATTTTTAAAAAAAATATTTGAAGTTAGAATTTACACATTTTTTAAGGAATTTTCAATAACCATTCATAAAAAGAAGTATTGTACGAATACCAATCATGTCATAAAAAAACCATACCAACTGTGGTTATACATAGTTTAACGTACTTGTAAATCAAATTTTATATAAGTAAGTCAATTTTTGTAGGAGGAGTAGGGTTTTAAAATCACTTTATAAGTTTCAACTTTTTCCTTAAGAAAAATAAATGGTTAAATTTTGAGTATGTTTTGCATCATACATACACAGAAGAGGCAAACAAAAAATTATGAAAATCATTAAATTAAATTTTTTTTTGTATAAACCGTACCATGTCCTCTTAACAACTCTCAAGAATTATGAATTCATTTAGATGTTGGCAGTTATTATATTAATTGACTTTATTTATCAATTGAATGAGAAAATCTGAAACTATGAGATACGTAAATATAAATGCATGAACACAGTGAACGAGAAAAAACTTAAAAGACTGACGATGTGAAAATCTAAAGTTGTAACGACGCGCGTGAAATTAGTAGTGTTAATTAGTTAATTCAACGTTCACAATTTGTTGGTTATCGTGTTAGTTTTGTAATTGTGTGGTCCCCTTTTCTCTATTATTGTTAAAATAAATAGTTTTGTTTGTTAGCTCTTGGTCTTTAGTAGTTAAGGAACCATACCCCAATGTCGTAGAAAAAGTGACTCTCTCACCTATCACGAAATTATCAGAACTATTATACCTACATACTTGAAATTTGGTAAGTGTGTTTCTTTTCACCAATAACGGGTTTTGTAGAAATCGACTCCCAAGGTGGTTACGAGGGGGTACGGGTAGGTTATAAATTCAAATCATCGTTTTGAAACTATTAGACTTATAAAATTGAAATTTGACAAACATGTTTCTTTTGTTGAGTAGAGATATGTTAAGAACATATTTTGCAGAAATTATGTCTTGTGGGGAATTATGGGAGAGCAGAAGAAAGAAAATCTTCGATTTTAGAAATTCAAATTCTGTCCTTTTTTAAATCATCCAATGAGGGCTATAAAAATGACAATAGAAATAGCAAATATATCCAAACGATATCTTAATGCCAGGACTTAGATATTGAAAACTTTTTTTTATTTCTAATGGGGCTGAGGATTTTGGTATTTTACCATTACAGAACTAGTACACTGGTATATCTTTTAATTACGGCACTTTGATTACGGTATATTATTCGCCTCAAGTAATTTTAACACCGAGTTTCTTCCCCTGAGGGAGGCACCTGAGCGGGAAAACCGCACTAGGAACTTAGTTTTGTTGAGAGCACCCAAGTAAAAAAGGCACTCAAGGGATTTTTTACATGCCGCATAATCATGAAAATCCTCCGACTTGGGCCGGGGTCGAACCCTCAACCTTGAGTGAACAAGGCCAGCGCCGAACCAACTATGCCACTCAGTCAGTATATTAATAACTTAAAAGTATTATATTATTCCACACCACGAAATACCCAGGAAAGATGATACATATTGATTATTATCTGAAACAAACATTGTTTTACATTGCTCTTAGAACAATTTTTAAATGCTTTTTTTTAAAATTTTATTTTATCGTGAACACTTGAAGTAGCTTGAAGCAGAACCAGCATTCCGCAGGCTATAGACTGGGGTCCACGGCACCTAGGTTACCAAAGGCATCTTTGGGTCACTAAAGCAAATGATGCAATGTATGTTGGCTAAATATTTTAAACTAGAATTAATGATCCATGTGATGACAAAAGCTAGAAATTGTTTTAAAAAGTTAAATAGCTTAAATATATATAAAAAAAAAATTGTGAAATCGTTGGCATAACAACAAAATGTTACACTTCAAATTCAACTATTTTGATTCCTTGCTCGTCAGAGAAATCAGTGCCGAAGAGATTCTTGTATTATTGACATAAACGGAACAAAATGTATTATATTCAAGACTATTCGTTAGCAAAGTTTAAATTAGAATTGTCGAAAAGCTTTTCTCAACGTATTCAGTGAGTAAATGCATTATATTTGTAATTGTAATTCTGGAAATGCCGTTACATTTTCTAAAACTGAAATCCAAACTTTGCAAAAAATATAATTCCATCACAGCGAAAAGCCCTTATTTTGACCGGATTTCAGAAAATCTTCAAGTTTTTAATAATGCAGAGGCTTAAAAATTGTGGTAAATATTTCCTGCCCCGTTACTTATTTATCTACTAATATTATCATAAGTATCAACTCTCAATGCAGCTAAATGATATTAAGTAGATAAATTTTATTTCAAAACAGACGAATTAAGCTTTTAAAAGCGTATAGAGTGAATTAATTTTTATAAAATAATTACATTACAGTGCGCCATTTTATTTTTAAATTATTCAAAATGTAATTTGAATCTCTTTGCATGATCCGGATATATCTCATTTAATTACTTGACTCGCGGACTATGCTATTTGTATAGCAGAGCATATGATGTCACTTACTATACAAACAAACCAGCTTTGGTTGATTGAAATCCTTTAGTTCTAGAACATATGCTTAGTGAAACTGTTGGATCGGAAATATATTGGATTCGTATTGAATTTCGTTTCACAAACAGGACAGTCGGATTTGTTCTCTATCAAGTCTACATTGAAATTGTTTGAGACATATAGACTACTTTACTCTTCTAAAAGTAAGCTTAAGAAATATAACTTTTATATTTAAAGATTTTGAAGTAGCAAAATTTCTATAAATTGATCGGTATTTGAAATTATTTTCAATATTGTGTTCGTTATTCTGTGACAAATAAAACATTTTTGAATTAATTAGAATAGTGCCGTTTTTATTTTGAATGCTCATTGGACAAAGTAAAATTTCAAGACTTTTCTGTTAAATTTGTAAATTTTACTTAAAATAAAACCAAAACAGTAAAGTTTTTTTATCTTAAAAAAGACCAAATTAAATAATTGAATGGAAAAAATTTGTAAAAAAATGTGCCGGGTTGCTTGTGCTAATATAAATAATCACAAATATTGATATCTATTGTTAGATATTTCTAAGACTTTTTCGACTCTGAATATTTCCTTTTAATATTATTAACTGTTAATATAACATTAAAATGTAATACAATATTATAATACTTTTAAATAACTTTAAATAAAAGATTAAAGGGGATAAATATAACTAAATAATTATATACAAATAATCTATTTTATATTAATGTATTTAAAGTGCCACACACACACACACACACACACACACACCACACACACACACACACACACACACACACACACACACACACACACACACACACACACACACACACACACACACACACACACACACACACACACACACACACACACACACACACACACACACACACACACACAATACAGCCTTGGAGTTTTTAAAATTTTCAATATTGATAACGCAAAAAAAGCATCATTTTAAAAGTAAATATCGTTGTTTTGCACGATTATAGCTGAAAAATTGAAAACTTTGCAACAACATCAATTTTGAAAGTTTGCATAAATATATTTCATGCATGAAAAATGTGACCAAAAAGTTTCTATAAATAGCTTTTATCTGAAAAACATTATAAGAAAAAAAATAACATGTTTACTAATTGGGAAATAAGTTGAATAAAATATAAGAGAACACCTTTGTGAAAAATGTTTTTATTCCGTTTAATTTAAAAGTTGCTTTATTTTTTTCTCCAACACGCTAAATCAAGGGTCGGTAGATTTGTGAGTGCAAAGAATCAGGCTTGTCAGAAGAACAAGATAACTAAGTATGTAAAAGCCATTTATATGCATACACGTGATATAAATGGTAAGGGGAAGCTGCCCCTCCGATTCGGTTACGATTAAGATTGTTGTGTCCAAACTGATACTTTGGTTGACACAATTGTTTAGCAGCTTAACAAATTTAGTTTTAGTAGATTCACCGTAAAAACCGGCATATAACGCGCACTTTTATTTCAAAAAATAAGATCGAAATTTATGGATGCGCATTGCACGCCGGGTATTAAAATGATAGCTTAAAAAAGAGAGAGAGAGCATAAAAAATTGGATTTATATATATGGATCGGAATATTGTTTGTTAAAAAGAAATGACATACTTAATGAACTCGAAGGGTTATAGTTTTAGAAATATACTATCTTTTCAAAATTCTGGAATAATACCTCGGATAAATGACTTCAAAACATAAGAACATTGCACAAGGATATGTCAGATACCTTAGTATAAAAAAGGGGTGCGCATTATACAGCGAATAAACCAAAAAATTAAAATATGCTAATTAAAAGTATTGGTGTGTTATACGCCTGATTTTAGTGTAATTGTTTTTATAACAAGTTGAGGCAACAAAAGTCTGCAGAGTAGCAACCGTTTATGCCAAGATCCACAAGTAGCCCCGAACCACGTCAGCCAACACCTGCTTTAAAATATCCAAATAGAAAAAAATAATTGCGACACAGATAAACATATTTTAAATAAGTATCAACTTTTATTAGAAATTTCACCACAGCTTTTTAATTAATTCATAAATAATTATTATAGGCTAATAATCATACGTTTTTGCTACAGCTAATACACGCACACATATTATTTTTTTATCATATAGAAGATGGTTCTTGAATAAAAGAGACAGAAGAATTTGTAAAGAACAGTTTATTGCATTAAAGATATCATTTTTAGTAAATTTTTTTATAAATGACATTTAATGAAGTCTGCTTTTACGAAGGAATGTAATAGCAAGAAAAAAAAAGAAAAACCTTTTCCTTCTTCATATATCTCCATACTTCATCACTGTAATAACTTGAAACAGTGATACATTTGAAACATGTGGTACGGGCGAATTGAATCATGCAGTTTCAAAGGCAGAAAAGAATTTTTTGGAGTTCAAAGATTATCAAAAGGAAAGAAAAAAAAATAAAAGACTGATACATTTAAGCTTCTGTCTTCCATAAATATCGCAGATCTCGTGAATCTGAGAGTATGAATTGGAATGTATAAACGACATGAAGCTGATACGGAAAGGTAGGGGAATAAGATATATTTGATATTTATGTTGTTTTATTACTTGCATCTGCAGAGAAAAAGAAATGTTACAATAATTCACGATGACTTGAAGATTATTTGATGATGAAGATATTTTGTTCTCGTGAGGCTTGTCTTACTGAATATTTTCACTAGAAGTTTTGTTACAGAATTAAATTTTTCATCAGCATTTATTCGTAAAGTAGTCTTGCAAAATGGAATTCAGTGACGTATTATTAACAACAGAACAATTGTTTTCTGAAGTTTTACAAAATTATTAGTGCTCCTCCAAAGTGAAAAGTAAAAATATAATCTGTCAATAAAAATGAATAGAAATCACATATCTTACCTTGCATCAAAATCATTCTTAATATTCTCATTTTTTAGAGTTATTAAATTTAAAAATTCTCATTTAATTCGGGAGCGGTCGCGTGGGGCACACTGTAACCCCAGGCTTACGAAATTTTTAACTCTGAGAAAACTGTTTATTTGTTACAAATGACCTTATCAGTATTCTCTCCTATTAGACAGTCTTTATGTAAAGTAAAATGTATTTGCCATTATCTTCCTCTTTTTTGGGAACGTCAGACGTGTTCTTACAATCTCAAGGTACTTGGGGGTGACTGAGCTTACCACGCGACCACTTTTGTTCCAAAATATTTTCTATAAAAAGGCTAAATTTTCCCCTGTGAACGTCCTAGTGGTTTTAATTGCTGTTTTATGAGACTCATTATGGCTTATAAATGTAAATGAACAGAATATAAAGAAAGAAATGAACATCTGTGTGATTTCTATTGGATGAAGTTGAAACTGATCAAGCAAGAGTAGATACTGATGAAATAATAGATATTTTTAATCTTGATAGTAATAGTAATTTTGAGAAAAGCGATGAACGCATAAAACATTTGAGCTGAAAGGAAAGTTTTCAAATGCTACCTAAAAAAATCCACGAAGAACCACAAGTGTACACAAGACACCCTTCGCCCTGTCAAAAAGACACAAGCGAGAAAACGTTATACATCCTATTTGTCGATCAAAGGACAATAAAACTACAATAACTTGAGAAAAATATGACAGTTTTGCCTGCAAATATTATTCCTTTAATATTAACGAAAAGTGTTAGATATTTGGAAAACATTCATGCAGAAATTTATTTTAGGATTCGAATTGTTATGGTGTACTTAAGTTTTTCCAATCTCGCACCATGATCTCAAGTAAATAAACGGATTCGAACCCGACCTTTTTACGAGTTTCGTGATTTGTGGTTGGCAACAACTACAATGCAAATTTAACTATTTTATACTTGGCTCGTGTAAATATTAAGGAGACCGAAGTTGGTTGAGATATGATCGTGGGTTTCAGACGGAATGTGAGAGGTGGTTTAAGCTCTTCGACTGAAGACATGTTAGACGCATGGAACTGGTTTGTTGCTTCGCTTTTTTTTAGATGTTTCGATCAGTTCTATTAGATGTTAGACAGTAGAAGGAAAGGTTCGAATCGGTTGACCAAAGTCTGGTAATGTTATTTTTCTGTGAACTATGTTTTTAACATTCAACTTATTATTTTGATTGCACCAGTAACGAGCACATTGACTTTATACTTATTTAAACAATAAAAGATATATTTAATGAAACTGCTTTCATATTTATGCCTCCTCGACATAAAATTTAGCTGTCAAACTTTGCTAAAGTTTGGGTTAGTTTACCCTGAAGAATATAACAAAAAGTGTCTGTGATTTCTGTCCTTATTAAAGTCAAGCACATTTAAAACATTTTGGTTCAGTTTTATTGGATTTTTTTTTCCAAATGATCAAAGAAAAAGTGAAAAGTCCTTATTAGTAGGAAAATATGCTTTCACTTAGTTAAATTATTCGCTGGAATTCGATTTTTTCATGCACAATAAAAATAATTATTAAAAAAAAATGATTTAGGTGACTCAATCATCCTGCATGACCATTAACATTAATATCGAGTGCGCACCTGCTCCGGGGTTAAAAAGTTAAATGGAGTACATAAAAATAACAAATAATTTTTCAAAAAAGTTTTTTTAAAAATTTTATGCAATTAAATATCGACAAGTACAGTCGAATATTTATTTTAATTTTCAGCTAAATTATATAGTTAGAAATCTTTTCTTCCATTTTATACAATTTTATTTTTCAGGAAAAAAACTGAAAAATTTCTTACGGTTACATGTTTTAGTCATAGTATAACTTTAAGCGATTAAATCTATGCAGAGTGTTTAGAATTTTCGTCCTAAACAGCAATTAAAACTGTGGAAGCTGACATAATATTGTTTCGAAGCAGATACAATTTCGATGACTACTGCTTCAATTTACCTGATCAAGCTCAAAACAAAAATTCAATCTTAGATCTTAGGACTGCAGAGCTATTCAAGGAAAATAAAGTAATAATAAATAAAAAAATAGTTATTTTTTTATTTCTAATATCAAATCTGTCCTTACTCTGTTATTAAGTAGTATTTTTCCCCCCACAGATACAAATATAGTCGTAGTTCTCAGATATTCTTTCAGGTAAAGAATACTTACATGTCAAGGGAATTTTGGACTAAATTTTATAAAAATTTGGCATACTACTAAGTCGCACAAATACATTTAATAAATAAATTTTCCTGTATTTAAATTGTGAGAGTATTTAAAATTTTCATAAAATGACTATAAAGTCTTGCTAATTTAGACAGAACACATTTTTAAAAAAACTTGTGTTCATTACATATGTGCTTGCAAACACAAGTTATTTTAGCTTTATTTTTTAGCTACTTTAGCTAATAAAATGTGAGTTTTTTTTGCATAATATAGTTCAGTATTGCGATATTTTTTTATTCAATGTTCATATGAATTCTTTATTTTCATAAGCATTGTGAAAAAATCTCAAATTTAAGCTTTTAATTAAATAGAGCCTCCGGACTGATAAACTAATTTATTCCCAAAGACACGAACATAAATTTAATTTAGAATTCTGCCAGATTCAATAACAATAAATATGTATTTATTCCAATAAATGTAAATTTTAATATAGTATTGTATATTAAGCTAAAATACGAATAAGATATAATACATTACTTTAATGTGCGAGGAGTCCCTTTACGGGAAATATGACTTTAAAACGCAAAAGTTTTTACACATTTTTAGTACTTACGTATTATATCGTTGACCAGATTCTCCAAATAAAAAAAAACATCATCAAATGCCGAAAAGATTATTATGTTTTGAATGTGTATGGGGACACAGTTTTCCACCAGCATATCGCAGCCAATAGTGACCAATCTGCAGTGACTGCATATCGCCGCCAATAGTGACGTCTTTTTTAATTGACAATTCGGTCGATGGTATACCAGGTAAGTACTAAATTTTTCTAGCAATCCTCTGCCGACAGTACCAATTAAAAACTTTAAGAGGCTATCAGTACTGTTTTTTTAACATAAGACATGAAAGGTACCCAATTACATAGACATATATAAGAGTAATAGCATAATAAGCAATATAATGAAATGCGTTCAACACGAAAACGTTTAAGACGAAATATCGGATTATATAAAATAATGCAACGGCCTGGAAAACTACTGAGTATTTTCATGCATTTTTTCTCTTAATACAAAATGAAAATCACTTAACACGATAAGATTTTCCTCTTGGGAATAAACAAAAAATGCGGAAAACAACAAACACTTCATGCAATGTTTGAGTATGTTTCTGTGTGTATTAGGACTATCCTACGGTATCACACATCAAAAGAGTTCGTTGCAGTTGATAATGTGTGTAAAGCCCTAATTATTGCAGACAAAAACGTTTTGGAGTTTGTTCAAGGCTAAAAAAATATCATTGGTGCAGATACCAGTGACGAAAATAAAGTGAATAATGCAGCTCCTGTTACCATGTCATCTGAAAAGAAAAACATCATGAAAAGCATATGCAGTTATTTAGACGCACATTCCAATGGTGAAATAAATACAAAAATTGACGACATTGAACAATTTGATGCTAAAAAAGACAATGTAAAGAAAAATATCAGATTAATTTCCAAAAACTCAATAAATGTGTTGTATTACATTTCATTAAGTTCTTTTAAATATTTTAGTTTCATTGATTTTTATTAAATACTTTCATATACACGCATATATGCAAATAAAATATACTCTAATAAACTTAATTTTGTTGATTATATGTTTTTTTGCAATATCCTTTAACACAAAATTCTTTTTACACGCAAAATTTTTTTTATTTCCCTCAGTTTCATGTTAAAATATTTTCACTGTGTTTATCGTATAATTCTCATACATCGTGTTGCATTAAAAGTTGTCTTCTATCCAGCCAGGCTACCTCCATAAAGAACCACAGGTATAAATTATGATGAAGTTGCTAATAAGAATCCATAAGTTATCAAAACTCCTACTGTACTGAGAATCATTGATTTATCCACATTTATCAAACCCCAAGCCGAGAAATAAAATTTTTCTTCATCAATAATAGATTTCAAAAGAGTCAAACATTTCAGCTTATTTCGAGTCAGTGGACTGCTTTCAATCAAAGTGTCTTGATGAAAATTTCTAAGTTTTCGTTTTACCCCACCAAATGATTCTGGTATTCTAGAAGCGCTCAATACTATACCTAGGAATGAAAAAGAGCTTAAACCTAACAACATCAAAGATTGAAATATGGCCACTTTATTTTCAGCAAACCTAAAGCACATCATAAAGCTTGAAAATAAGCATATGAGATTGTGGCAAATGAGCCAGAATAATATATCTGAATAAATATAGTCAAATTCCTTGATAAATTCTTTTAACTTTCTTCTTTTTTCAAGGTAGATTAAGAGGTCTTGGTAGTTTAACATTCGTTTTGGTATTTCTAAATTCATAACAGTGTTATTAATATTCCGAGCTAGTATGCAGTAAGTTAAGGACAATATACTGGGAAAGACAATGTGTTCCGTGTAATATACCAGGAATGCAGCGAGCAAAGTAATATTCCTTATGTAATAATTCTTAATGTAATATCCACATAACCAAAAGTTTGATAATCGAAAATGAACATAATTTGCTGAATATATCTGAATTATAGCATAGCATATTGGGAAAATTATTGAAATAATTACTATCGTGCCGAGAATCATTGGAGTTTTAAGAGTTGCTTTCGAAGCACAAATTTTTTTCAGCCGATGGATCGACTTGTAAAAGTTCTTTCTTCTAAAAGTAATCAAATACCAAAGCAGTAAGGAAATAGATCCTCTAAGAGCTGATGCAATCCATGTTTTATCTGATATACCTCTATTCATTCCTGAACGCAAAAGAATAAAACAGCTGTACACAAAACCAAAGTTCATAACAAAACCGAACAAGTATGCAAATTTAATACTCCTTCCAGTTTTTAATGATTTGAAATTCGTCAGGTCACGAACAATAAAGAATGTCAAGGTCTTTTCTATTATGATCAAGTCCGAGAAACTGTGTTCTTGAAAATCTGATGCTTTGTACATGTTCTCAATTTTAGCCACCATTAACTTAATGCTTCAGATTTCTTAAACAGTTTGAATACTAACAAACGAGGGGAAAAATGATGGAACTAAAAATATAAATAGATATTATAATAATAACAACTCTGAGTATAAGTCTACTAAATAATTGCAAATTTGTATAGTAGTAAGCCTAAATTTTGTTAGATCTAAGAAATTGGAATTTTATGTATATTTCAATATTTTATCAATTTCGTGTCTAATATATTGTACTTATTTTAAATTTTAAAGTACATTCTATTAACAAATTAATTTTTAAATCGTTGTTTTCATCAATTGATTCATTACACATTACAAATCGCACTGTGAAGCATTACTTTTAGTACACATTTCACATAGCTTAAGAATTAACAAAAATAGGATTTTGACAAGAACTGGAATTTACACAGAAAAAAACGTATTACTCAAAATAATAAAACATCGAAAAATATTTTAAGTTGCCGTTTGTAGAATGCCGCATTTTGACTATATAGTGCAAATTGAAACGCCTTTTTTAATTTGGAATCTTAATAGGTAAGTACTGCATTTCTTACAGAAAAATCGGAATATATTCATTTACTGTAAAATTAAGTCTAAAAATTTTCTTTCAATCTTCTGCATATTTTTATAGAAAAAACAGCCTTCAAAAACATTTATTTTGCTCACTTTCTCAAAAAAGTTCTTTTTTTGTAGGAATCAAACTGATTCTAAGCGATTCTTACATTGAATCGACCAGTTCAAACTTTTTGCTATATTTTAAATTACAAACATATACTGTGAAATATTAATTTCTACATGAATTCAAGGCTGCATTATAAATAACAAGCATTTTTTTCTGTTACAAAATAAGTATTCTCCAATCAAATGAAAACCGTTTTATGAAGGACGAGATGTTCTTGATTCAAAATAACTTTTTTACTGCAAGTGATGAGTTCTTCTATAACTATCGGTACATTTTAAGCAACTTAAAGTATATACTCACACCTCTGTAATACTGTGAATATTTAGTACACAAATTTATCCAGAGCTTTTAGCTACTCTTGTATAGTTCCAGAAAATGAATTCGTTCAACCATAAATATGAGTATTTTAATGTTTGGTTGTGTAATAAAGGGTAGTGTTTTGTTTTATTCTAAAGTGGCATACATTTTTTACGGTTTGAGATCCACTTTAGTTGATAATGAATAAAACTTAAATATTTTTTAGCTCAAAATCTATTTGACTTTCATCTGTATAATATTTCGTATGACGCACTAGAAGAGAACACATTAAATCTAAAGACGAAGCGCATTAGTGAATAGCTGTTATGAAGTAATAAAAATAGACATAATTTTATTTAAAATTTTGTTTTCAATCGATTATTTTCTTTAATAAGCGGTAATTTATTTCTACCATGCAAAATTTGAATTTTGAATTCATCGTTACAATTCATTATTCTGAATTCGAATTAGTAAGTAGTTTAAATCCAATAAACGCATTGTAATTTATCTTCTAATGCTTGTAACATCAGTATCTAAAAAGTAATTTCAATACTAATTAAAAAATCTCTATTCTATTTTCTCATGAACAAATAAAAGAAAATTACATTTACTATATGCTCCAATCAAAAAGCCTTTTCAGTATTCCAAATGCAATAAAGATCCGATTCACAGACATATGAAAAACACTTTTAAGAACATCATACCTAGTCCTTTACAGCTAACAATAGAATTGGAAAACAAGACACTTCTTTAGAATTAACGTTTATACAATGAATAATTTTAGTAAAAAAAATGTTCTACAAAGGACCTCGTTTATCTATAAAATACAGAATAATACGACACTTAATTTAACCAAATGATACTTTTAAATCGTTTTTCTTTTTTGCATTCCGTACTTTGTTATAATAATAATAATAAAAAAATTGTTATTCAATCAATAGTAATCATTTTAAGTATTCAAGCAATATAATAGTTTATTATTATGTTTGACAACATTATTTTCATTTCAAAAGACTTTTCAGTAGAGTTTCAAATAATTCTTCAAATCTGATGAAAACGTTTTAGATCACGATCATATCTAAAGTTAATAAATTTAACCAAGCATTAGGGAAGAATGAATTATGCTGTAATGGAAAAGAATGAAAAGGATTTACAACAAAACATTTCCTTTCCTGTTGTCACGGCTTGCTTCTCAGTAATCCCTAAAGGGAAATATATGTGAACCTTCATAACCAAAAGGGGGGATTCAGTCAGTCTGTAAACAACTTTGGCCGATAATGGACCCCTGAAATCGTGGGTGTGCCTACCCACAAAATAGTAGTTTTTAATTTATATTTAATTGTTTGTGTGTTGTGTGACGTTATAATAAATAATCAAAACAAAAATTAAGGCCTGATATTTGAAAACTGAATACGCAACCAAATCACAACACCTGCATTGTAATGCTCACAGAAGTTAGAACATTAGGTTTAATTCTATTCTCTTTTCGTATTTTCAAAGACAGGTACTTGCCAATGCAAATCCTATAAAAAGATTTTTTTCTGAATCGAAATGGCTTTGTTTTAAAATCTCATGTCGTTATTTGATTCACGACTTGCTGTAATATGTTATCTTGTTGAAGCTCAAATAATGATTTAGTGTCTGTGTATGTTAGGTAGATAAATAGATTTTATATTAAAATAAATTTTGGTGCTAATATATATATATGTAATACACTGAAGTGCCGCTGAATTAGGGATACCTATACCTATAGTAACGAGTTGGGCCTCCTCTGGCCGTGATAATGGCTTTCACACAACTAGGCATAGATTCAACAAGTTTCTGGAAACGTTCCACGGGAATGACTTGCCAAATGCTGGCTAATGCTGCCCATAATTCAGTGAGGTTCGTTGGTGCTGTGTGATGGCTTTTCACGCCTTGTTCCATAACATCCCAAAGATGTTAAGTCTGGGCTTTTAGGTGGCCAATTTATGACAGAAAAATCAGAGGAATACTCATCCAATCAGCCAGTAGATTACCGGGACTTGTGAGAGGTACAATTGTGTTGCTGAAAAACTCCATTACCGTGCGGATAGCAGAACAGTATAAACGGATGGAGGTGATCCCCCATCAACTCTACGCACCGAATTGCATAGAGGAAGATTGGTACATGTACCAAAGATCCCAAACAGTGCCACGAAAAAGCACCTTAGACCACGATTGAGTCACCATGCCTTGTACAGTTTTAACCTGGCATGCTGGATCCATGGTTTCATGAGCCTGGTGCCATATTGACATCCTCTCGTTGGAGTTAAGTAGTTGGAATCGAGACTCATCACTCCACGCTACTCCATGTTCGTTCTATATGCCATTTGCGACATCGCGTGCTCGTTTCCAGTCCTCTACAATCCAGTCTCTGTGCTACCTTGCTCAGGCTAGACGTGCAGCCCAATGTCGAGTATTTTTACAATGGCACTCTTGTAGGTCGACGGTTCCCGAAACCCATACGGTGAAGCGCGAGCGATGCACTCATTGCACGACTGCCACCGTCATTCAACAGGGTGGTATTTGGAGCTAATGTTTGGCTTTGCTGGCTACGTACAATATGCCTATGTCGTCTTTCACTACGCACTGTCGAAACTAATTGTCCTTTGCCCAATCACTAGCTCTTTGTCCACCATCTATGTATTATTTTACTCTTGACACTGTTGACCTTGAAAATCCTAGCTGTCTGACGATTTCGGAAATTGAATGGCCCATGCGTCACGTACCTACAATTTGTCCGTGTTCGAAGTCGTCTAAACCAGGCAGTTTACTCATACTGGCAATCCCAACAACTAATTCAGAACAACCACAGCACGCGCTATATAAGCAGTTACCACAATGCCTTCATTTGCACTACAAAATTTGCATAACCTTTGCTATCCTAATTCAGTAGCCCTTTAGTGTACATTGATGCATTGTAACCAATAAAAATTCATAAAATTGGGAAAATAAAATATTGTCACAGAAAATTGTATCCCAAGTATCGTCCTATAAAAAGAACACGGGGAAAATGACATAAAAGAGCAAATAAAAATCCACCACGTAAGTTATTTTGCCTGCAGCAACATTCTCCTTGTAGGAAAACAAAGTTTTACAGTCAAAGTTCGCCTCTCAGCCTGAATTTGAAAAGTAAGATAATGGTAACCATAGAAAATGTGATCAGAGTTACCAGATTCTCGACTTTACTGCCCTTTTGGAGAGAAATTTGGTGAATAATACCATATCAGCAAGGAATCATCAATGAGGGTTTACCCTACTAGTGATTTCCCTGAGGCTATATCAAGGACCTCAGAAACAAAGTTCGAGTCAGAAGAGAAAAGAGCTCTGTCCAGATCAGAATATGCTTGTGCTTTGTCTATGATAAGAGAGAGGGAGAAAGAGAAAGAGAGAGATAGAGCGAGAAAGAGAGAAGAGAGAGAGAGAGAGAAAGAGAAACAGAGAGAGAAATAGAGAAAGAGGGAGATAGAGTGAAAGAGAAAAGAGAGAGAGAGATTTTTATGTGCCTGTGTTCCTGCTATGAAAGAGTTCTAGAGATCAGTTTCTGGAGCGTATTTATAACGAGTGAGGGAACATACGTATTATTGCAATTTTCCCAACATTCAAAATAACTCCCCAAATTGGCAACCCCAATTTCGCATGTGTCGTACGCGCTGAGTTGGCAACCATGTACTTTGCTTCATGTAATGTCACCATTTGGGTTGCCGTAATACTCAAGTACCCGAGTACGTTTTGCACTATTGTAAATGATTTGTTATAATATTTCTCTCTTTGTGTATATAAGTTGATTTGCCTTCATGTAGTCATCTCTTTGTCTATGTCTTTTAATAAATCTGTTATTATTCAAATGATTGGAGTCACCGGATGCTTTGTCAACACACAAATTTACAACAGCATTATTTTAAACAATACAAGACATTTAAATAAACCTTCTTTCTCTACTCAGAGGTAAAACACAAAACAATCATTTTATCTTTCAAAATTTTTTATATTAATTTTTTAAAAAATTTAATTTTGAAATTTTTTTTATTTTTCTCACACTGTCAAGAAGGTATTTCTTTACACATGTCACACTGGAAAGCAATTTAAATAATTCTGCATGCGAATAGTTTAAAGCTACTTAGAAATATCTCCATTAATAGTACATTGTATTAGATTAGATGAGATTTTAAAGAAATTGCTTTGATACTATTTACGAAAATTTCTTCAAATATTTTAACAAAGCAATTGTTAATTTTGATAGTAAATATAAATGTCGAAGCACATTTGCAAATGGTTTACATTTGTATTCTCCTTCAAAAAAAGTGTGATAGATCTATACGGTCTTACACTAACCTTCTCTCTTTTCTTTAAAATAATTTATTTATTTCAACCAATCTCCACCGGGAGCCAAGCGTGATTTATGCAAATAAGATATATTATATAAGTTCGGGTTTCGCGAGTTAAAGAAGTTAAGTAAAGTGAAGAGATAGAAGAGTGAAGTACAGATTGGTAGGTCAGCACGCAGTTGTTGACATTCTTAGATAGCAGTTACGTGTGAAGCTACGCGTGGAGAAGTTGATTGAAGCTTGTAAAAATCCGTGTTACAGAGTGTGGATCTTTCAGCCATTCTCCTAACCAGTCAGAAAAGCAGAAATCATCACGAAGTAGCAGCCGATGAAAAAGATAACGTCAGTGATTTAAATTAAGATTTTGCGAATATTCGTAGGTGGCGTAGCTGTAATTGTGCGGGCTTAAGCTTTCATAGATTCAGTTGTAATTCCGCTATTTCCGCTAGTAGTAATTCCCCTTTTCGTACTCCACTTTATTTTGTTTCTCTTAAATTTGTACTACCCTTCTGTGATAATAAGAATCAATAAATGTATTGATTTGCAATTATGTCTTTTGATCCTTTAAGTCCACCTACACATTCAGAGATATTTAATGATAGACGGGGAGAGGGTAGTGTAAGGGGTGACATTGATCCACGACAAAAGGCTTACATCAAATTTAGTTAGCTCTAAAAATTTTGAATTATACTGAACAATTTTATATTCTACCACTGGAAACAACGAACATTTAAGAATTATTATTCTTGATCCATCATTATGTATCGGATCACTCCCATTCGTTGTTGATTTTTAAGCTGCGACGTGTAATTCAGCAACTCAATTTTAATACATTTAATAACTTAATTTTGTTTTCTTTGATTTTTTTCCATTTCAATTTTTTGTGTTATTGTTTTTCACTTGTAGGTTATCTTAGTTATGGACACTAGTTATTTTATGAGATATAAAGATGTAACAGGGATTCATTCTATAAAGTAAATGTTATGTGTTGATTTTGCTGAAAATCTAAATTAATAAACATTATATTCTTCCTTTTACCATTTATTTTTGAATATGAAATAGCAAGAGTATATATAAATTAACAAATATGCATATCATCTGAAGGTCTCAAAATTTCATTTCTTTTCAATCAGAGTCCTGTTAATTATTTTAAAAACTTAATTTGTCTTGCTTAAATTGTTAGCATGAGATCATCGCAGGTCTTATGATTATACATTTTTCTTAACAGATTCATTTTATGTTGGTTAAAACAACATTCACATTTCAGATAAATATAACGAACGTTTTGAATGAATCTGGAAATTGAAATATTTTCATGCTTAAGTAGGTCATAAGTATCTTTGAGGTTTAATGGACACTAGTTTATTTTAATGAAGAATATAAAGAATTGAACAGAGGAATTCATTCTATAAAAGTAAAATGTTAATGTGTCGCATTTTGCTGAAAATCTAAATTAATAAACATTATATTCTTCCTTTTTACGCATTTATTTTTGAAATATGAGAATAGCAAAGATAAAAAATTATAAATTAACAAACTATGCACTATCACTCTAAAAAAGAAGTCTCCACCGAAACTTTAATTTCTTTTCACAGAGTAAAACTGTTTAACTATTTTAACAAAACAAAATTTGAAAATATTGCTTAAATTGTTAGCATCACATTAATTTTTATCTGAATAGATACTTTGTGATGAGATCATTGCAGGTTTTATGATTATACATTTTTCTTAAAGATTCATTTTATGTTGGGTTAAAAAAACAAGCTTTCGAAAGATAATGTTTTTTTATATAATTAATGAAAATATGTAGTTAAGCTCAAGTTTTGTGACAGCAAAGCTTTTACTTAAAGTATATTGCATTATGATCTTATTCAGTGCTTCTCAAACTTTCAATGTTTCAGACCCAATTTTAATCATAATTTTCATATCACCCCCTCCCATACAATGAAAATGTCTATTGAATCTAATAATAATATACTTTGAAGCGCTACAGCTAAAATAGACTTTAATTATAAACCGTGCAAATTATCAAGATAAGTATTAAATTTTGTATATGACAAGTACATGGGTCACTAGTAATCATTAAACTTGTTCTTAACTTAGTATTGATGAATTAATGATCATATACATTGTGCAGAGTACTAATACATTTATAAGTATATCATATCAATGCATATCTGTACTTTATTTTTTATTATGTCACAATGTATTTTGTTTTGCTTTCTTTCGGTAAAATAATAATTTTTTTAAATCTTTTATTTTCGATTTTTTGATATGCTCGCGCTTTCGTGAGATGATTATCACGTCCTTCTTCGAGGGCACGCCCCACAGTTTTAGAAACGCTGCCTTAATTGAGGATTTATATATTAAATAATAAAAGTCCAGTCTTATAATAAAAACTGTAACTTAGATAATTTTAAAACCTTTGCGAAGATTTGGAATTTAATAATCAAATCGTTCCTAAGTCATTATGTAGAACCTTCATTGGTTTTCCATTAATAAGATACAAATGTCAGGCGCATTAACTAGTATAGGAGACCATACACACTGAGAAACCCTTGTTATAGGTCATTAGGACCCTGAGATGAGGACTTCTATAACTGTTCTGCCGAGATAGTCCCAAGGATGCTGATTTTGATTTAAGATGAGAGATTACGTTAGGTATTCTGTTCGCCCAGTGGTCTGATAAATAAAATATATATTTATAAAAAATATTTCGATGTAGTTGAGGATTATAGTCTACTACAGTAGAATTATCACCAACAGTATAAGGGCTCCTTTATTAATTAATGATTAAGTCTTGATATCTGTAATGATTAATGATTTGCAGCTTGTCCATTGAAGATCTGCAAGTGTGTGGGACCACCTAAAAGGATTCCAGCAAAAAACCGTGTTTTCACCTCCACTGCCAGGGACTGATTGCGAATGCGACGAAAATCCCGCAGTGAAATGAGCTCAGACTATTCTGTGTAATTTGCGTTACACACTAAGCAGCTAATTTGTTAAAGGCATCATTTTTTTTAAAATTATTATCGAAAGAACAATATTATTAATTTCAAGCATTCAGAAGTTCACTGGGAAGAAAAAAAAATTAATTAAGTACTAAAGTGATAATCGTCCAGCCGGTGCACTGTGTAACCACTCCTCGCTTCTTCTCCGGGCATCGGATCTTCAGGATTCGGAGGGAAAAAAATCGAATATTTCTACCGTGTTCACTCGCTTTGCGCTTTCTGCTTAGTTCCCAGGATCAAGGATCAGGAACCACCAGCGTGCTTCTTTTTTCTCCCCTCCCTCGCAGAATCAAGTCTCGTGAGTCCATCCCTTCCTTTTCCGAATCTACCTTTAAACTCCAGGGCAGGTCAACTAAACGCCCCTCGTCAACTCCCATTGGCATGTCAAAAGGTTTGCACCCTGCACATCAGTCTCAATAGCCCACCACTGGTGCAGGCTGGACAATGTCCCTTCTCGAATATTTCCTGCGACAAAGACTTGTCCGACATCTGCTTCACGGTCCACCTCACTGCCATTTCTACTTTGAAGCGACCTGCCGCCATCCGCCAAGGGCCAGTCTTTTAGACAGACAAGTACTGCGTATGGAGCGAACAATACAATTATGTCCTGTCTATGGTGCACCAGTCATACCGCCGTCGACAGTTCAGATGTAAGATAAAGGGCAATGAAGGCAAAACCACGTGCACTTTGTCTCCAACCCATAAATAAGCCACCTGCTTTCAAGATGTTCCACTCGGCATGTATAGGGGGGGGGGCTGCCACTCCTTATGACGTCATCACAAATCCCTCTTTTCAATGAATAGTTATGTAC
This sequence comes from Trichonephila clavata, assembly GCA_019973975.1. Lineage (NCBI taxonomy): Eukaryota > Metazoa > Arthropoda > Arachnida > Araneae > Nephilidae > Trichonephila > Trichonephila clavata. The sequence goes on along the minus strand of BMAO01025516.1, from coordinate 29,306 downwards.
AATATGTAATACAAAGTTCGTTTTTTTAAAAAAGTTTTTACCTTTTTTCCTTTACATATGTCTAGATTTTCGTTCATGAATAAATAAGTATAATAATTTCATTACGTACAAATTAATTAAAAAGAGGTATGAAGTACAATTCTCAAGAAAACACGTAACTCTTAATCGTTATTTATGAAATGTTAGCACACAATATTTTTGATTCAAATTTAACAAGAATTATATTATAAACATTATAAATTTCAACTTAAGACTAATATGAAAGTAAGAGACGAGACGTTAAACATGTTTTTGTTTTCGAAATTCAATTCCAAATATGATGAATTCCGGACTCATTTCGATTCCCAATAATTTCCTCTTTTTTCCCCTCGATGATCCGTTTTTCACTTAAAGATGCTGTTTACACAATCTCGCAGCTGTTGCATTTCTCAATTTCATATTACGTTACTGCCTTTTCTAATGAAAAGAATATAAATAGCTGAGGAAATGGCTGCTGCTTTAGAAAATGGGGTTTCTTCACATTTTATGTTGTAAGATAGAGACTTAAAAAAAAACTTTAGCATATATGTCCTGTCTGATAATGTAAACCTTTTTCAACGTATTAGGACCGCCATTCATCCTTTGTGTCTCCTTAAAATTCCTGTTTATGCTAGATATTTTCCTTTGACTCATTTAATCATTTCCATTTAAAGAAGCAAATCAAGACTTAAAAAGAATTACTATTTATTTGAAAGATTTATTAAAGCTGTAATCCTTGAAAAGTTTGCATCTTTTATTATGCATAGCTTAACGTTTTGTGAGTTGATTAATATTTTAAGTTAAAATGTAAGAATTGGTAATTTGGTCTTTGTTGCTAATTGACTCGGCCTGGAGGATAAATTTCAGACTGCTTTTAAAAAAATGTGTATCTAATCTTTCTTAACATTATTAAATTTAGAAAAAATTATTTGCTAAGGAAATAATATTATCTAACATTCAGATGTTCAGTTCAAACCTTTGACGTATTTTAATTATAATAGTGAAAAGAAGCGTGGTTAGGAAGATCTCTGATTTAATTTATTCATTTACTTATGTTAAGAATTCCAAATATTTTCCTGAAAGTGTTATCGAATTTTGTGCAGATTATGTATCTTATTTTTTTTTAAAAGTACAAAATCTTACAATCAACGAACATTTTTTTAAAAAGGGTTTTTGAGATTTAAATTAAAAATATTTTTACATTTAGAATTAAGAGCAGAATCAAACAAATAATATTGATTCGGATTTGATTACACAAAGATTTTATATTTAATTGGGTAAAAAATATTCAGAGATTTTTAATTTTAAATATAATTATGGTTTGAAATAATTATCTTTTCTTTCCCAAAATGTATGATACATTTGTTCAGCAATATAAATTTAATGCATAGTTTTTTTAATTGCATATTTTAAAGATGTTCCTCATAGAAATAAATAAATTTTTTTTTCGTTTAAAATATATTCACACAGAACTTCCTTCGAAGAGTCAACTTAATATTTTCATTATTAACTCTGAGTACTCATATCGAGAGAAGGACAGAAATTCGAGTTCAGTGAAAATAAAGATGACTTGGATAGTTTTTTTTAACTGTCTTGGTATGGAGTTGCCTTACTTAAGGGGAAAAACAGGATTTTTTAAAACGAATATTGTATATTCTTTATTTTTTAATAGCGTCAAAAAAATCATGGGATAACAATATATAAATACCCAGATGGAGAGAATATTGCTTATAAAAATTTATAAATAGGTGGTACAATGTCAGAGTGTTTTCATTTGTACTCTGGTGATTCAGGTTAAAGATTTCTGAAGGGGTTATGGCTACGCGATGGGAATTAAAGATCTGGAATACGGAATGCAAGTTAACGCCCAACAGATGGTTTTTAAGGTGAATTGTCTTTTAAATTGTTAAAGAATTCACTATTCCTTCATTCACAACATCAAGAGTGTTCTGTGAATATATAATTTCAAGCATTTTCGTAGACGATGTAGTGGTCACACACACACACACACACACACACACACACACACACACACACACACCACACACACACACACACACACACACACACACACACCACCACACACACACACACACACACACACACACACACACACACACACACCACACACACACACACACACACACACCACACAAGTCAGCAAAAGAACAACTCGAGCGCCAATACATCCAAGACTACATCACATATGCGGAGCTCAAGACCATTAAGGGTTGGACCCTAGGAGATTAAGAAAACTTGCTTGATCAAATGTATCACAAATCAAATGGCAGGGCTCTAGTATGGTCTATATGTAGACAATAAGAGGTCATTTATACAAGTTGTGATAAAGGTACTGTGTAAGGTGTTGTTGACTCTATAATAGTACGGATTATTTTTGCATGGCATGGACTGGTTCTTTTGATTAAATTGACAGGAAATAGTTATGTGCATCTACTAGGAAACCATTTGCATCCATTCTCATGGATTTTATGCATCCGAATAAAGATGGAATTTTCTTGGATGACAAGGCACGATGTCACTGGTTCCAAATCATTTGCGATTGGCATTAGGGAAATTCTGGATAATTTCAGGGAATGGTTTGTCCACAAAGATTGATAGATATGAATTCGATTGAACATATAGAGGTTATTAGGCATTGAAAGTTCATTGTAGAAACAGAATGGATGATTTGATGCATTAATGCCACGTTGAGTTGGTGGACTTCGCAGGGCTAAAGAGGTCCCATACGATATAAGGTGGTATACTATAACATGCAAAGCAGAGTATATTGTTCAAAGCATCGTTAGTCAAATTTACCTTTTATAGATGATTGAATTCAATTTTGCTTTATATTTGATAATATTTGTTGTTAATATGTGTATGTAGGAGAGATAAAATAGAATTTCGTGCATCCGGTATTTTCGAAGAATAACGTAATATGTTTTGCCTGATTATACAACATTTTTTCAAGTAAGTCTCTTAATTCACAACAAGCAATTAAAAAGCTGGTTGATCGAAATATACCATAAATGTTTTTAAATGAAAAGTATATTAAAATAACATAGATGGCTATTTTTATTCTATATTAATCTTTTGGAAAATATAAGGTTGCATTACGGGAAAGGTTTCATGATTTAAATCTCGAATAATGTAATGAGGACAAAATCTGAATTTAGTATCTCCCTCTTTCAATTTCCACACTTCATGGACTCTGAGGTCTGATTACATTTAACAGCAGTATCTATTTTTTTTTTGGTACTAGTGCCTTGCTGAGGATTCGCACTGCGGTTCGAATTGAAAATCACCATCCTCGAAGTGTGTAATTTCAATTATGGGCGAGAATGCAATTTTTTCTCAATCAATTTTACGATTTGCTTCAAACCCTTACATTTTGTAATTAAGAACCACAGGAAATTCTTTGAAACAGTGTAAAGATATATCAAAAGCTCATTTCAAAAATTGTAGAGCGATAGTCCTTTTTCATTTTATATAAAAATGTAACCACGCCCTCTATAGATTATATAGCGATTTAACCCCTTAAACCATCAATTAACCCCCCCCCCCCCAAATGTTCCAATGAAAGGTATTTTTATTATTACATATAGCTAAGCATACTACTTAACAGAATATGAAAATGGAAGAATTTTATTTTACAGTTTTAATTTTAATTTTCAATTTTAAAGTTTTCACACTATTTTTTATTTTTAATTGTGTACAAACACTCCTAAATGTTTGTTTTATATAAGTACTTTCTGCCTACTATAAAGAATGTTTCATACATTTTACAAGAATTTTTCTCTCTCATTCTTAAAAAGAATTTCATGCCCGTACTTCTTTTTTTAAACATTTAAGGATTACTTGAGTGCACGTACAATGCACACACAATTTGAAGCGTGGTGTAATACTCAGTCTTACATTGCAATGAGGGACAGATATAAAATATCGGCTTTTTTGGGTTATCTTCCCATTTTCATTTCTTCTCAAGCAACAAATTATACATTGCCTTGCCAATCCCTGTTCTTTATCGAATATTTTCAAGAATTTAAATTTCTGTCTTCAATGAAAAATTCCGTTCTTCATCACAAAGAAAATCCCGAATAAAAAGTATTTCAGTACCATGGGCAAACTGCATCTCTTAAAAATACTAGCACTAGTAATCTTACCATAAGAATTAAAAATATGTACAAATCAAAGATAGAAAGAAGAAAATAACTGCGCGTACAGCGTACGGGCAAACCGATCCAAGCCAGCTTTCGGAAGTCCGTACGGTGTACGGTCAAACCAGTTAAGGGGTTAAGCTCTGAAATTGGAGCTATTCGAATCCTGATTCAATTGAAAAACATCGCATTATATTGGGTTTGCTGCATGGTAAATTAAATTGACCTTACAGTTTTAACCTGGTACAGTGGAAATCAAAAGAAGTTACATTTCACTTTTTTACTCGAGATTTTTAAAATTACCTGGCCCATCGTCAATAACTTGCGTGGAATCTTAGAACAAAGTTACATAATTCAAAAAAGAAAATAATTCTATAAAATGTGGACAAGAAATTTTCTGAGTCATAGGCATTTATAGTTTTATTTCTTCACTGAAATACCAACAAAGCCAATCCATGCATTTCTTCAGAAGGGAGCAGATTTTGTCAAAACATTTTGAAACTCTCCCACTGTCCCCTATAATTTTCTATCTTGATAACTTAAAGGGTAGTTTTAAATATAATTCAAGAAAAGAGCAAAAAGATTATACGATTAAATTATCATTAGAAGAAAAAGAGTAAATTTGTAGTTCGATGAATAACAGTTGCTGAATATGTTTTTCTCCTAAGTGAAATTTTAATGTCTTTTAAAAATGAATAAGTGCTTGTATATTTATTCGAAATCACTTATTAAATATATTTCTCAGTTAAATTTTAAATATTTTTTTTAACAAGTAATAAAAAAAAATTTAAGCCAATTCCTACTTATATCAACAACAAAAAAATATTTTTATACAATTAATATAAAAATGTATATACATATGACAAATTACAACATTAAGTGGCAATTAATTTTTATTAATTATCATTAAAGTATCGTATCGTCATCCAAAACAATCGTGTATATAAAATTTCAGTTCAACTGAATGCTTTGGAACGCGAGAAAAAAAAATCTTTTGAAGAGTTTTGATCCACGTTGCTAAAAATGAAGCCAACGTGGCTGTATGCATCTAGGCGTAGATTTCAACGTTGTAAAAATCCACTTGTTAGAGAGTTATACAGAAATAAATATCTTGATTACAGAAAAGATCATAATCAAATGCTTATTGATGCTAAATCTGACTCTTGGAAGAAATTTCTTTTGACCATTGACGCTCAAAATGTGTGGAAGAAGGTCTATACATATGGCGTTAAAAGAGAATTTATGAAAAATATTGAAATAACTGGTATTAAACTATCCACAGGAGAAACAACCTCCTCTTTAGATGAGACAATAAATGCTGTGCTTCAAAAATCCTTCCCTTCTGATTCAGAGGCAAATGACAATAACTTTCAGAAAGACTATCGTAAGGCCGCGCGTAATGCTTACTCATCCTTTTTTGATCCTTCCTTTTCCTGTGATGAAATTAATACAGTTGTTTCCAATGCTGAAGCTCAATAAATCACCTGGTCCGGACTCTATTTCAAATGAGATTATTAAGCAGTTCCATTTAGCATTCCCTTCTTTTCTCCATAAACTTTTTAATGTTTGCCTTGATTTAGGTATTTTCCCACGGGTTTGGAAGCTTGCCCAGGTGATTCTCATCCTAAAGTAAATGAGTTTAGAGTTCCTCATTTGGATAACCTTAGATGCATAAGCTTGCTTCCAACTCTTGGTAAATGCCTAGAGAAACTTTTTGTTAACAGGATTTGCTGGTATCTGCGCCATGGAGACTTTCTCTCTAGTGATCAGTATGGTTTTACTCCCCATAAGAGCACGGAAGACACTCTTTTACGTTTTAATGAGATTGTTAAGATAGGTAAAAAGAAGCATTTACACTCAATCTTGATTTCTCTTGATATAAAAGGTGCTTTTGATAACGCATGGTGGCCTTGCATTCTGAATCTCCTTAAGAAAGCGAAAATTCCGATAAATCTTTTTTCACTTGTTGCTGACTTTTTAAATGACAGAATGGCCAAAATGCAATTGGGTTCGACTTCTGCAATCCGTTGTCTTGAAAGGGGTTGCCCTCAAGGATCTGTTTCTGGACCTATCTTTTGGAATATCATTATCAATGATCTTCTATTTAAACTTAATGATCTTGCCTGCTGTGAAACCATAGCTTTTGCTGATGACATTTTAATTTGTTTCCAAGGTAGGGATCTCGCTGCAGCTTTCCTACACGCACAGGAAACTTTGAACCTCGCTTCTGATTGGTCAAAGAATTTTAAATTAGATTTTAATCCTGTTAAAACCAGAGTCACACATGGCTATTGAAAAACGAAACGTTTGCTATGATGCATTTCAGCTGCATCTCGATGGTACTCCCTTGACTATGGTAAAACAAATGAAATATCTTGGGGTTCTTCTGGATGCTAAATTTTCTTGGAAGCAGCACTTAAATTACATATCAGAGAAATGTGACAAATTGCAGCGTGGACTAAATCGCATTGCACGTAACTCGTTCGGTATAAATTTCAACGTACATTCGCTCATTTATAAGCAAGGAATCGAACCTTTCATTATGTATGGTTCTAGAGTTTGGGGTGAGGCACTTAAAAGGAAGATGAATTCTAAATATCTGCGACGCATACAAAGAAGGATGCTCTTGCGGGTCATTTGCGGTTATCGTACCATAAGTTACGAGTCAGTTTTTGCTATTTCTGGATTCACTCCAATCGACATTGCTATTCTTCATAACATTGCTTTTAGGGAAAATCTCGCTGCTTCTTCCATCTCTAATTATGATTGCACTATGTCTCCATGTTTTCTCCCTCATCCTTCAGAGAAGAATTCTATCAATATTATAAAGCACAGTGACAAAAATACTGATGATTTCCCTGTTATTTGCTATACTGATGGTAGTAAAATTGCTGGCAGAGTTGGTTTCTCTTTTGTTGTGTTCAGGAGTGGTGTAGAATCCGAGCACTTTCAATTTAGAATTCGTGATGAATGTACAGTTTTTGTAGCTGAACTTTTATGTTTAAACATCGCCATTAAATGGATCACTGAACAAAATAGTGTCTCAGACTGTCTCATCTGTATAGACTCTCTTTCCTCCTTGGATTCTCTTGAGTGTATTTCTTCATCTAATAACATAATCGTCGAGATCCAAAAGCAACTGAAAAGCCTAAAAGATAAAAACATCTCAATAGATTTTGCATTTGTTCGCGGACACACGGGTATTTTTGGAAATGAGTGGGCCGATTAGCTAGCCAAGGCTGCAACCAAGCGCAAAATTGACATTGCCGTTAATATTCCGAAGTCATTTTACAAGAAGATTATGAAGGAAAGAATGGTGAAGTCTTGGAACCAAGAATATCTTACATCAAATAATGGGGCGTAACAAAGAAATTTTTTCCAACCATTAATGAGACACTATCCTGCCATCATTTTTATACCAATAACAAAATAACACAATTTCTAACTGGTCATGGCAATTTTAAAAAATACTTGAACAAATTTAATTTAGTTCCGTCATCTTCCTGTGATTGCGATATTGGTGGGGAGGAAAATGTAGAGCATGTGCTCCTTCTGTGTTCCAAGTTTGAAAGAGAACGGAATATCCTAAGACTGGCATTCAAGGGACTTAATGTAAATTGGCCTCCGAATCTTCCTCAACTGGTTTCCACCAGAAGTGCTTTTAAAAAGTTCAGTGAGTTTGTTATGAGTATTTGTAATTCTTTCTAACCTCAAGATACTATTGTTTTATTTTACTTTTTTTAAAAAAAATTTCTTTCTTTATTTTTTTCTATTTCTTTGTATTGTGTGCTTAACACTTACTTCTGTAAGCCCTGTTGATACTTTGTGGTGCACGGGGATTTTATCATTGTTTTCAATAAAAAAATAAATAATAAAAAAAAACGTGGCTGTATCTGTAATTCTTTAAATAATGAATTTCAGTCAATTAATTTTAATTAATTATAATTAAATTATCGTGTTATTACCTAAAACAATAATATATAGAAAATTTCAGCTCTCAAATGAGCGCTTTGAAATGTGAGAAAAAACCTTTTCAAGTTTTGACACAAAATGGTCACTATGCCGCCAAAAAGGATGCCAACGTGGCTGTATGGCCGCCCATCCGGTATAGTGGTCAGTGAAGATGACTGCGGTGCCGCAGGGACTGGGTTCGAATTCCGGAGAAGGCATGGATGTTTGTGTTGTAATCCTTTCTTCTGTCTGTGTTGTTTACCCCCGTGTTATACGTTCGGTGGTGCACGGGGTTTATAAATGTTAAAAAAAAAAAAAAACATGGCTGTATTTGTAATTATTTGAATAATTAATTTTAATCAATTAATGTTCATTAATTCTAATTAAATTACTGAATTGTCATCTAAAGTAATCGAGTATCTAAAATTTCAGCTCAATTGAGTGCTTTAAAATGCATTTTATTAACGATTGAAAATTTGAACAAGATAAATATAAAGAGAGTGTGAACTAATAGTAGGAATTGAAAAATATAAATAATTTTTTCCTATCTAATTCTATCACAAAACAAGAATATTTGTAAATTTATATAAATTAATGAAAAATAATAAAAAAGAACATCTAGTAAAAATAATGGAATATTGTATTGCCTAATGTTTACAAAATGAAGAAAATATATTTTTTTAAACTAAAAAATGAGTCAAAGTTTCTTACCCATCCCCCCACCTTCTTTTTTCCCAAACGTGTCTCACAAAAGTTGGTTTCCAAATTTTACCCTTGTTTCAAAACTCCATTTTTTTCCATTTGGATAATTTTTTTCAATCAATTCATATGCGTTTCTGTCATTCACTAATATTCCTCATTATTCAAAATGCTAGTTTTTTTCTGCTTCTGCAGCTAGTTTTTCTTTATTTTCTCTTTCGTTTTCATATATACGTACTTCTGCTGATAAAATAACCGTCATCAAAGGACTGAGAATTCGTTTTAATATATTTCTTGACATCATAGTCATCCAATGAACAGAAGCCTAAAATCGTGTCCCATGTTCAATAGGGAGGATCGAACTTCTACTTTTGCAGAACTTCAAAACCTTCCTAACAGGAACAGAAGTTCTGTGGGATAAAAATGAAAGAAAAATTCATTTTTATGTTAAGTACTGCTACAATTGGAAGGAAATTTTGGTATTTAAGCTTTATTACAATAAAAAGTCAAATTAGTTTTTGTTATAGAAAAATAGGCATTTTTTAAGACTTTATAACATTTATTGCGATGAGAGAATACCTAATTAGTAATTACAAAAAATATCAGGTTTATTTAACAGCTTGTTTAGTATTAAATTTTTAAAAATCCTACTGTTGAAAATTCTCTATAACGCGGAAGACGGAAAAAGCTTGGATCGGACTGTTCGACTTGATGAAAGAGAGAGAGCTAGGGTTATACATATGAAATGTTTCTACGTAAGTATATTGTACTATTTATACGACTCTATACTCACTTATCAATAATCATCACTTTTGTTTATTTATATTGTTGAAATTTTTAAGTTTTATTTTGAGTATAATGAAATTAAACTATAACTAAATCTTTTTCCATTTTCTCGAAAAATAAACACTTTTTTGCAATATTATCTTTTAAAATTATTCTTTTTAAAATTATTTTTCTTCCTATCTCCATACAATGGAAATAGTTTCAGAGTAGACAGGTTTCGTTTAATAATAATTTTTTTTCCTAATTACGATTATCCACCTAATGATAAAATTTCATGATTTCTGCAATTTTTCCTTTTTCTTTCAATATAAATGGCCCCAAAATGATCTTAACCATATATATAAAAATGGATGTTTAAATACATGACCTCGCTTCCCTCCATCAGCGTTTAACCGATCACTGTGAAAATTGGCAATTATATTTTTTTTCGTGGAAAAAGGTTTTTGTGCTATCCTCATTGTTGCAGCTTCCCACGAGGAGACGCTACAGCATATCCACTTCTGCAACGTTCAATCAATCGCCAAGTTGCAAACAAGTTCACCAAAAATTATGCCAACTTGGCTCTTAGCCACAATTTATTTCCATTGAATTGCCATTATAATGTAATTGCTTGCGAATGTTACAATTTTAACAAATACAACAGAAAGTTATTTTATACGAATTACACATCTAGATGTAAATTATTTACACTATTTTATAGCGGTCGTTACACAAAATTTGTAACAATGTGTTACTTTTGCTGAGCAGAGATCAGCTTAGGAAGGTGTTTTCAAAAATCGACCCACAAAAGAGTTACGGGGTGTTATAAATTAAAAAAAAGTCCTTTTTATAAGCTATTAGACCAAAGACTTAAAATTGAAGAAATATGGTTTTTTTTTTTGTTCAGCTGAGATATGCAAAATTAATTCATTAAAAACTTCTTTATCCTTCAATCTGTATCGTTTAATTTTTCAATTCACCCGTGCGAAGAACGGATATACCAGGTAGTACATGTAATAATTTTTTAAAAAAAAGACCGTCACATATGTCGTGAATTGGATGTCAAGAATAAATGATGTGCACGCAATGGGGCTATTCCGAAGGGTCTTCTTTCGGCGATCGAGTTCATACATACGCACGTAACAAGCTTCGAGCTTGACCTTGATCAATCAGTGCAGATCACGCTGTAGTTTTATTATAGTGGGAATTTATTACTCAAATTATTAACTGTAATTTCGCACAGCGGTTCTTTAACTGCGGTTCACGGACCCCGAGGGTCCAAAGCGCCTTTCTGGGGGGTCAGCGAAGGTCTTTCATCTTATGTCAAAATTTCCATCTTTTACTGACTCTGAAAGACCTGGTGGAAAAATTGAAAAATTTCCCATTCTAGACTAGATCGCTCAATTGTCTTCGATAAAAATATTTAGTATAACATATATTTCGATATAGAATATTAATTTAGCTCTTTTTTATTGTTTACAACTACATAGCCATGTATAAAACGTAATATTTTCAAAAAATAAAGTAGAGCGTAATATGAAACAGTGTTAAACGAGGTTATCTCATCATGTAAATCATGGGGTTAGGGCAGCGTTTCTCAAACTGTGGGGTGGGCCTCCTTTGGGGGTCGTGATAAACCTACAAAGGAGGCGCGAGCATATCGAAAAGTCAAAAATATTCGATTTAAAAAATTACAAATTTACCGAAACGAAGCAAAACAAAATATACTTTCGGACATAATAAAAATAAAATACACATTTACGCTGATATAATATACTTATAAATGTATCAGTAATGGGGAAGTTATAAACTTATCAGTGCTGAGATTAATTATCAATGTATTTGATAATTAGTCTGACAATACTAAGTGAAGAACAAGTTTAATAATTTCTAGTGATTCACGTAGGCTTGTCATATACAAAATTTAATACTTATTTTGATATAACTTGTGCGGTTTATGATTAAAATCGTATTGTAGCTGTAACGTCTAAGGGCATTATTATTACATTCAATACATTATTATTGTGTGAGAGAAGGGGGGCGCGATCAAAATTAAGATTGAAAACTGGGTCGCAAACATTGAAAGTTTGAGAAGCACTGGGTTAAGGGAAGATGGATCGAAAATTGATCAGGTATTTTACCATTACATTTACTAATTATATTTTTTATAACATAAAACGAAAATTTATTTTTTACAAATATAAAAACATAATAAACGATTATACATATAAAAACAAATAAAATTCACACCGCTTCAACACCAAAGGAAATTTTTTGTTGAACTGTGCATTACTGCGTGTTCATGCGCAGATATTTTGCTTCTTGGAAATTAACTGCTTGTTAGAGCTCTGTCTGTTCATCATTGTATATGCTGCTTTTGTCTCGCGTTATTAAAAAGTTGTTTTAAAGTAAAGCAGTGAGTGTCACTTTATGAATTAATTAGACTTACTAAATAAGATTAGAATATTAGGGGGAACGGAAAATTATGTCCTTTTTTTACAGTAAATTCGAATAAATAAATTTCTTACAAGTTTTTCTTTTTAGTCAATGATGCAATTACCCTCGTTGGCAACAACCTTTTGCCATCTAGTAGTCTTAGAAATATACTATCTTTTCAAAATTCTGGAATAATACCTCGGATAAATGATTTCAAAACATAAGAACATTGCACAAGGACATGTCAGATTCCTTAGTATAAAAAGGGGGTGCGCATTATACAGCGAATAAACCAAAAATTTAAAAAAAAATGCTATTTAAAAGTATTGTTGTGTGTTACACGCCGGGTTTTAGTGTAATTGTTTTTATAACAAGTTGAGGCTACAAAAGTCTGCAGAGTAGCAGCCGTTTGTGCCAAGATCCACAAGTAGCTCTCGAATCACATCAGCCAACAACTGCTTTAAAATATCCAAAGAGAAAAAAATAATTGCGACACAGATAAATATATTTTAAATAAGTATCAATTTTTATTGGAAATGTCACCACAGCTTTTAATTTAATTCACAAATAATTATTATAGGCTAATAATTATACGTTTTTGCTACAGATAATACACGCATGCATATTATATTTTTATCATATAGAAGAGGGTTCTTGAATATAAGAGACAGAAGAATTTGTAAAGAACAGTTTATTGCATTAAAGATACCATTTTTAGTAAATTTTTTTTTATAAATGACATTTAATGAAGTCTACTTTTACGAAGGAATGTAATAGAAAGAGAAAAGAAAAACCTTTTCCTTCTTCATATATCTCCATACTTCATCACTGTAATAACTTGAAACAGTGATACATGTGGTACGGGCGAATTGAATCGTGCAGTTTCAAAGGCAGAAAAGAATTTTTTGGAGCTGCAAAGATTATCAAAAGGAAAGAAAAAAAATAAAAGACTGATACATTTAAGCTTCTGTCTTCCATAAATATCGCAGATCTCGTGAATCTGAGAGTATGAATTGGAATGTATAAACGACAGGAAGCTGATACTGAAAGGTAGGGGAATAAGATATCTTTGATATTTATGTTGTTTTATTGCTTGCATCTCAGAGAAAAAGAAATGTTACAATAATTCACGATGACTTGAAGATTATTTGATGATGAAGATATTTTGTTCTCGTGAGGCTTGTCTTACTGAATATTTTCACTAGAAGTTTTGTTACGGAATTAGATTTTTCATCAGCATTTATTCATAACACAGTCTCGGAAAAAATGAAATTCATGACATATTATTAACAACAGAACAATTGTTTTCTGAAGTTTTACAAAATTATTAGTGCTTCTCCAAATGGCAAAGTAAAAATATGATTTATTAATAAAAATGAATAGAAATCACATATCTTACTCAGAATCAATATCATTCTTAATATTCTCATTTTTTAGAGTTATTAAATTTGAAAATTCTCATTTAATGCGGGAGTGGTCGCGTGGGGCACAGAGTCACCCCAGGCTTACTAAATCTTTAACTCTGAGAAAACTGTTTATTTGTTACAAATGACCTCATGTATATCAGTATCCTCTCCTATATGACAGTCTTTATGCAAACTAGAATGTATTTGTCACTATCTTCCTGCTTTTTTGAGAACGTCAAACTTTTTCTTACAATCTCAAGGTATTTGGGGTGACTGAGTTTTCCACGCTACCACTTTTGTTCCAAAATATTTTCTATGAAAAGGCTACATTTTCCCCCTGTGAACGTCCTAGTGGTTTTGATTGCTGTTTTATGAGACTCATTATGGCTTATAAATGTAAATGAACAGAATATAAAGAAAGAAACGAACATCTGTGTGATTTCTATTGGATGAAGTTGAAACTGATCAAGCAAGAGTAGAATCTGATAAAGTAATGAATATTAATCCTGATAGGGAAAGTAAATTTGAGAAAAGTGATGAACATAAAACGTTTGAGTGAGTGGTGAGTGAATATTAACGTCGCACTGTTCAGCTACACGAGGGCTTTTGGCGACGGACTGCGTAGTTTTGAACCATGGTCAAGTGACGCGGACGACGCCTGAGCTGGCACCCCTCTCCTAACTACCACACCACACCACGGGAGGACGTTTGAGCTCTCGACAGATTTAACGTGCATCGCTCCCTACACGGCGGGTCTTCAGTGGTACTGGGCTCGAACTCATGACATGCTAGCCAAGATCCGATACCTTGAACACTTGGCTACCACGGCCACCATAAAACGTTTGAGTTGAAAGGAAAGTTTTCAAATCCATGAAGAAAGATATGAAGCCACAAGGTACACAAGACACACTGCGCCCTGTCAAAAAGACACAAGCGAGAAAAAGTTCTATATGATATTAGTCGACCGTCAAAGGACAACAAAACTTACACAACTTGAACAAAATATGGCAGTTTTGCCTGCAAATATTATTCCTTTAATGTTAACGAAAAGTATCTGTGATTTCCGTCTTTTATTAAGAGGCCACGCACATTTGAAACATTTTAGTTCAGTTTTATTGGATTTTTTCCCAAATTATCAAAGAAAAAATTGAATAGTCCTTAAAAGTAGGAAAGTATGTTAAATTATTCACTAGAATTACAATTTTTATCGTACGCAATGAAAATAATTATTAAAAAAAAAAAGGATTGGGGTTATACGCAAAAAATACTTTATTTCCCTCAGTTTCATGTTCAACGATTTTCTCTCGTGTATTCTCATACATCGTGTTGCATGAAAAGTTGTCAATCAGGCCACTTCCATAAGGAACCACATGTTTTAATTATGATGAAGTTGCTAATAAGAATCCATAAGTTATCAGAACTCCTACTGTACTGAGAATCATTGATTTATCCACATTCATCAATCCCCAAGCCGAGAAATAAAATTTTTCTTCTTCAATAATAGATTTCAAAAGAGTCAAATATTTCAGCTTATTTCCAGTCAGTGGACTGCTTTCAATCAAAGTGTCTTGATGAAAATTTCTAAGTTTTAGTTTTACCGCATCAAATGATTCTGGTATTCTAGAAGCGCACAATACTATACATAGGAATGAAAAAGAGCTTAAACCTAACAACAGCAACGATTGAAATATGATCACTTTATTTTCAGCAAACCTAAAGCACATCATAAAGCTTGTAAATAAGCATATGAGATTGTAGCAAATGAGCCAGAATAATATATCTGAAAAAATATTGTCAAATTCCTTGACAAATTCTTTTAACTTTCTTCTTTTTTCATAGTAGATTAAGAGGTCTTGGTAGTTTAACATTCGTTTTGGAATTTCTAAATTTATAACAGTGTTATTAATATTCCGAGCTAGTATGCAGTAAGTTAAGGACAAAATACTTGGAAAGACAATTTGTTCCGTGTAATATACCAGGAACGCTGCGAATAAAGTAATATTCCTTATGTAATTATTCTTAATGTAATATCCCAATAACCAAAAGTTTGATAATCGATAAACATAATTTGCTGAATAAATCTGTACTATAGCATAGCATATTGGGAAAATTATTGAAATAATTACTATCGTACTGATAAGAATCATTGTAGTTTTAAAAGTTGCTTTTGAAGCACAAATTTTTTTCAGCCGATGAATCGACTTGTAAAAGTTCTTTCTTCTAAAAGTAATTAAATACCAAAGCAGTAAAGAAATAGATCCTCTAAAAGTTGATGTAATCCATGTTTTATCTGATATACCTCTATTCATTCCTGAACGCAAAAGAATAAAACAGCTGTACACAAAACCAAAGCTCATAACAAAACCGAACAAGTATGCAAATATAATACTCCTTCCAGTTTTTAGTGATTTGAAATTCGTCAGGTCACGAACAATAAAGAATGTCAAGGTCTTTTCTATTATGATCAAGTTCGAGAAACTGTGTTCTTGAATATCTGATGCTTTGTACATGTTCTCAATTTCAATTTTAGCCACCATTAACTTAATGCTTCAGATTTCTTAAGCAGTTTGAATACTAACAAACGAGGGGGAAAAATGATGGAACTAAAAATATAAATAGATATTATAATAATCATAACTCTGAGTCTAAGTCTACTAAATAATCGCTAATTTGTATAGCAGTAAGCCTAAATTTTGTTAGATCTAAGAAGTTGAAATTTTATGTATATTTCAAAATTTTCAATTTCATGTCTAATATATTGTACTTATTTTAAATTTTAAAGTACGTTCTATTAACAAATTAATTTTTTTAAGTCGTTCTTTTCATCAATTCATTTGTTACACTGAACAAATAGCACTGTGAATCATTACCTTTAGTACACATTTCACATAACGTAAGAAATAACAAAAAGATTATTTTGACAAGAATTGGAATTTACACAGAAAAAAACGAAGTACTCAAAATAATAGAACATCGAAAAAATTTTAAGTTGCTATTTATAGAATACCTCATTTTGACTATATAGTTCAATTTGAAACACCTTTTTTAATTTGGAATCTTACTAGGTAAGTGCTGTATTTTTTATAGAAAAATCGGAATCTATTCACTCACGATAAAATTAAAGTCTAAAAAATTTTTCTTTCAATCTTCTGCATTTTATATAAAAACTTTCCAATCAAAAATATTTATTGTAATCATTATTCTCAAAAAAGTTCTTTTTTTTAGGAATCAAACTGATTCTAAACGAGTCTTACATTGAATTGATCAGTTCAAACATTTTGCTGTATTATAAATTACAAACATAGACAGTGACATATTAACTTCCACATGAACTCAAGGCTGCATTATAGATAACAAGAATTTTCTGTTACGAAATATGTATTCTTCAGTCAAATGAAAACAGTTCTATGAAGGGCGAGTTGTTCTTGATTCAAAATAATTTTTTTACTGCAAGTAATGAGTTCTTCTATAACTATTGGGAAATTTTAAGCAACTTAAATTATGTACTCACGACCCTGTAATGTTGTGAATATTTAGTATAAATTTATCCAGCTTTGGGCTACTCTTGTATATTTCCAGGTGATGAATTAGTTCAACAATAAATAATTTCATGTTTTGTTGAGTAATAAAGGGTTAATCATTGTTTTATTCTTGAGTGGCATACATTTCTCACGGTTTTTTTTTTAAATAAATTTATTTGAAAAACTTCTCATGAGATCCCCTT
Source organism: Trichonephila clavata (assembly GCA_019973975.1). Classification (NCBI taxonomy): domain Eukaryota; kingdom Metazoa; phylum Arthropoda; class Arachnida; order Araneae; family Nephilidae; genus Trichonephila; species Trichonephila clavata. The sequence continues at coordinate 12,150 of BMAO01025516.1, read as the reverse complement.
TCGTTGGAAATGAGTAAAACTTAAATATTTGTTGACTCAAAATCAATTTGACTTTCATCTGTATAATATTTCATATGACGCACTAGAAGAGAACACATTAAATCTAAAGACGAAGCACGTTAGTGAAGAGCTGTTATGACGTAATAGAAATAGACAACATTTAAATTAAAATTTTGTCTTCAATCGATTATTTTCTTTAACAAGCGGTAATTTATTTCTACCATGCGAAATTTGAATTTCGAATTCATCGTTACAATTCATTATTCTGAATTCGAATTAGTAAGTAGTTAATTTCCTGTAATTGCAATGTAATTTTTATTTTAATGCTTCTAACATCATATATCTAAAAAGTAATTTCATTACTTATTGTTAAAAAATCACTATACATATTTATTTTTTCATGGAGAAATAAAAGAAAATTGCATTCACTATATGCTCTAATCAAATAGCTTTTTCAGTATTCCAAATGCAATCAAAATCCAATTCAGACACACACACACACAAAAAACTTTGAGTACATTAATTTTAAAAAGTTCATCATACCTAGTCCTTTACAGCTAACGACTGAATAAAAAAACAAGATAACTAACTTAAATATACAATAAATAATTTTAGCAAAAAAAAAAGCATACTCTACAACAGCCTTCGTTTATCCATAAAATGCAGAACAATCAACATATTTAACCAAATGATACTTTTAAACCGTTCTTTTGTATTCTGTGTATTTTGTTATTATAATAAAATTTTTTTTAATTCAATAAATGGTAATCATTTTCATTATTCAAGCAATATAAAAGTTTATTATAAAATTTGTAATTGCAGTAATATTTTTTTACATTTCACACAAAAGACTTTTCAGTAGAATTTCAAATAATTCTTCAAATCTGATGAAAACATTTTGATCACGATCATATTTAATCTTAATAACCTTAACCAAGCACTAATGAAGGATGAATTATGCTGTAATGGAAATAAATGAAAAGAATTTACAACAAAACATTTCCTTCCTGTATTGTGATGATCACAAAAGTTAGAACATTAGGTTCAAATCTATTCTCATTTTATATTTTCAAAGACAGGTCCTTGTCAATGCAAATCCAATAAAAAGATTTTTTCTGAATTGAAATGTTTTTTTTTTTAAATCTCATGTCCTTATTTAATTCACGATTTGCTGTAATATGTTATCTTGTTGAAGATTAAATTATGATTTAGAGTCTGTGTATGTTTCAAATAATTAGATTCTATATTAAAATAAATTTTGGTGCTAATATATATATGTAATACACTAAAGTGCCAACTGAATTAAGGATACCTATACCTAGTTACGAGTTGGGCCTCCTCTGGCCTTGATAACGGCTTCCACACAACGAGGCATAGATTCAACAAGTTTCTGGAAACGTTCCATGGGAATGACTTGCCAAATATTGGCTAAAGCAGTCCATAATTCAGTAAGGTTCGTTGGTGCTGTGTGATGGCTTTTCACGCCTCGTTCCATAACATCCCAAAGATGTTAAGTCTGGGCTTTTAGGTGGCCAATTTATAACAGAAAAATCAGAGGAATGCTCATCCAATCAGCCAGTAGCTTACCGGGACTTGTGAGAGGTACAATTGTGTTGCTGGAAAACTCCATTACCGTGCGGATAGAAGAACAGTATAAACGGATGGAGGTGATCACCCAGCGAATCTACCCACCGAATGGCATTGAGGAAGATTGGTACACGAACTAAAGATCCCAAACAGTTCCACGAAAAAGCACCTTAGACCATGATTGAGCCACCATGGCCTTGTTTAGTTTTAACCTGGCATGCTGGATCCATGGTTTCATGGACCTGGTGCCATATTCTCAGCCTCTCGTCGGCGTTAAGTAGTTGGAATCGAGATTCATCACTCCACGCTACTCCATGTTCGTCCTGTATGCCATCAAGACATCGTGCTCGCTTCCAGTCCTCTACAATCCAATCTCTGTGCCCTCTTGCCCAGGAAAAATGTGCAGCCCAATGGAGAGTATTGTACAATGGTATGCTTTTTGGTCGACGGTTCCCGAAGCATAAACGGTGAAGAGCGAGCGTTGCGTAGTCCGTTTACTGACTGCACGACTGGCACCGTCACTCAACAGGGTGGTAAATTTGAGCTAATGTTTGGCTTCGCTGGCTACGTACAACACGCCTATGCCACATTTCACTACGCATTGTCAAGGCTAATTGTTCTTTGTCCGATCACTAGCTCTTTGTGCACCATCCATGTATTCTTTTACTCTTGATACTGTCGACCTTGAAAATCCTAGCTGTCCGACGATTTCGTAAATTGAATAGCCCATGTGTCGCGTACCATGATCGAAGTCGTCTAAACCAGGCAGTTTACTCATACTGGCAATCCCAACAACTAATTCAGAACAAACACAGCACACGCTATATAAGCAGTTACCACAATGCCTTCACTTGCGCTTAAAAATTTGCATAGCCCTTGCTATCCCTAATTCAGTAGCCCTTCAGTGTACCTTGATGCATTGTAACCAATAAGAAATTCATTAAATTTGGAAAATAAAATACTGTCACAGAAAATTGTATTCCAGGAGTCGTCCAATAAAAAGGACATGGGAAAAACGACATAGCAGGGAAATAAAAATCCCCCACGTAAGTTATTTTGCCTGCAGAAATATTCTCCTTGTTGGAAAACAGAGTTTTACGGTCAAAGTTTGCCTCCCAGCGAGAATTTAAAAAGTAAGACAATGGTAACCATAGAAAATGTGATCAGAGGTACGAAATTCGCGACTTTACTGCCCTTTTGGAGAGAAATTTGGTGAATAATACCATATCAGCAAGGAATCATCAATGAGGGCTTACCCTACTAGTGATTTCCCTGAGGCTATATCAAGGACCTCAGAAACAAAGTTCGAGTCAGAAGAGAAAAGAGCTCTGTCGAGATCAGAATATGCTTGTGCTTTGACTATGATAAGAGAGAGGGAGAAAGAGAGAGAAAGAGAGGGAGAGAGATTTTTATGTGTTCGAGCTCCTGTCATGAAACAATTCTAGAGAGTAGTTTCTGGAGCGTATTTAAAATGAGTGCGGGAACATACGTATTATAGCAATAATGTCAGCATTCAAAATAACTCCCCAAATATGCACCCCCAATTTCGCATGTGTCGTACGCGCTGAGTTGGCACCCATGTACTTTGTTTCATGTAACGTCACAAATGGGTTGCGGTAATACGCAAGTACCCGAGTACGTTTTGGATTTATTCCTGGTGACTTATGGCTATTAACAAATCTGTTATTATTCAAATAGTTGGAGTCACCGGAGGCTTTGTCAACACACAAATTTGCAACAGCATTATTTTAAACAATACAAGACATTTCAATATACCTTCTCTCTCTACTAAAAGGTATACACAAAGCAATTATTTATGTTTAAAAATTTTTATATGAAGTTTTTTTTAAATTTAATTTTGAAATTATTTTACTTACTCTGTCAAGAAAGCATTACTTTATACATGTCACACTGGAAAGCAGTTTAAAAAGTTCTACATGCGAATAGTTTAAAGCTACTTAAAAATATCTCCATTAATAGTATATTGTCTTGGATTAGATGAGATTTTAAAGAAATTTCTTTGATACTATTCACGAAAATTTCTTTAAATATTTTAACAAAGTAATTGTTAATTTTGATAATAAATATAAATGTTGAAGCACATTTGTAAATGATTTACATTTGTATTCTCTTTCAAAAAAAGTTTACATCAAGTTTATTTAGCTCTAAAATTTGATTATTGTTATTGATTGAAATTTACTGTCTCACTGAACCACAATTTAAAATTATGAGATTTTATATCACCACCCCTTGTGCTGTTTTTAAGTGCGACGTTAATAAGCAACCAATTAATCAATTGAAATTAATTTAGTTCTTTGATCCATCAATTTTTGGTTATTGTCATTTTTTCTTGTCTTTCTTTGTTATATTTCACTCACAATAGTTTGTTGTCATTTGGATCTTTATTATCTCTTTATTTTGGATCTCTAGTATTGATTTTTCCATTAGTTTATCTTTCGGAAGTTTTTCTGGGTGTAAAAATTCATTTCCCTTCTCAACTCAGAGTCCTGCTAATTACACATTTTTTAAATAATTTAATATTGTCTTGGTAAGTAATAAAAAAGAGCTATAATTTTCATCCGCATTTAAGATAAATGTAACGAACGTTTTGAATGAATCTGGGAACTGAAATATTTTCATGCTTAAGTAGATCATAAGTATCTTTGAGGTTTAATAGACACTAGTTTATTTTAATGAAGAATGTAAAGAATTCAAGAAAGGTTTTCCTTTTATAAAAGTAAATTGTTAATATGTTGCATTTCGCTGAAAATCTAAATTAATAAACAATATATTCGTTCTTTTTTACTCATTTAATTTTGAAATATGAGAATAGCAAAGAGAAACAAATATAAACTAACAAACTATGCACTATCACTCTAAAAAAGAAGTCTCTACCGAAACTTTAATTTCTTTTCACAAAATAAAAAATGTTTAATTTTTTGAACAAAATAAAATTTGAAAATACTACTTAAAATGTGCAATTCAATTTATGTTGTGCTAAAACATAAATCTCTAAAAGATAATAAAGATGTCTTTTTTATATAATTTGTAAAGAGGGACTATTCCTACTTCCCTTTAACCCCCATTATCTACTCTCGGATCCGGCTTGAAGTGTGGGAGGAACTAATTGATCAGACGACATGATTCACTGAAATCGTTTATTTGTCACAATATTCAACACAGACACACTAATAATCCAATTAAGATAGCTTTGATCAATAATTAGAGCACGAAGGTGAGACCAGTTGGCATGGGGATAATGTTTACAGACATTCAACTAATTTCTATGATACCTTATACTAGCTCGTTTTTAACTCGGACGCGCCTAACAATTTACTCTCTAACTTCTATTTAAATAAGGAGCACAGTACCTGAACTCTTGTACTCCAAAAATCCTATAGATGAGGCTGTGTACATCAAAGGTTGGTTTGATCACCACGCATCCGAGCGATCGTCCCTTTGATAATCTTCAATTCTCCCTTTAACAATCTCAGATTCTCACTTCACTAACTCTAACTTCACTAACTTTCAAAACTCGCAAATACAGAATTTATTTAATCAACTGAATTTGCATAATCCCGTTTTCTTACCTTCGGTGAAAGTTGGGTGAATTAATTATTTCCCTTAAAGAATCCCCAAGAAGTTAGTAGAGCCGCGTATAGATCCGTCACAAATTATTGAAAAAAAAGTAGTTAAACTCAAGTTTTGTGACAGCAAAGCTTTTATTTAATGTATATTGCATTATGATCTTAATTCAGTGCTTCTCAAACTTTCCATATCTTAGACCCAATTTTTAATCATAATTTTCATCGCGCCCCCTCCCATACAGTGAAAATGTGTATTGGATACAATAATAATGTACTTTGACGCGTTACAGCTACAATATGACTTTAATTATAAACCTTGAAAATTATCAAAATAAGTATTAAATTTTGTATGTGACAAGTACATGGGTCACTAGTAATTATTAAACCTGCTCTTAACTTAGTATGGATGAATTAATGATCAAATACATTGTGCAGGGTACTGATACATTTATAAGTATATCATATCAATGCATATCTGTACTTTATTTTTTATTGTGTCACAATGTACTTTGTTTTGCTTTCTTTCAGTAAATTAATAATTTTTTAAATCTTTTATTTTCGGTTTTTTATATGCTTGTGCCCCCATAATAGAATTATCACTCCCTTCTTGAAGGGCGCCACCCTCCCCCCAGTTTGAGAAACGCTGCCTTAAATGAGGATTTATATATTAAATAATAAAAGTCAGTCTTGTATCAAAAACTGTAACTTAGATAATTTTAAAACTTTTGCGAAGATTTGGAATTTAATAACGAACATTTCGTTCCTTAGTCATTATGTAGAATCTTTATCGGTTTTCCATTGATAAGATTCAAACCTCAGGCGCATTAACTAGTATAGAAGACCCTGTGTGCAACCCTTGTTGCAGGTCATTAGGACCCTGAGATGAGGACTGCGTAACTGTTCTGCCGAGATAGTAACAAATATGGTGATTTTGATTTAAAGATGGGAGAGTACGCGTTGGGTATTCTGTTCGCCCAATGGTGTGATAAATAAGTTACATATTTATAAAAGATTTCGATATAGTTGATGATCATAGTTTACTAGAATAGAATTATCGTCAATAACAGTACAAGTCTCATTTATTAATTAATGATTAAATCTTGATATTTGTAATGATTTGCAGCTTGTCCATTTAAGATCTGCAGTTGTGTGGGGCCACCTAAAGATTCCTGCAAAAAACCATCTTTCCACCTCCACTGCCAGGGGCTGATTACGAATACGACGAAAATCACAGAGTGAAATGAACTCAGACCATTCTGCAATCTCTCTTTTTGATGAATAGTTATATACAATATGTAATACACAGTTCGTTACTTTAAAAAAGTTTTTACCTTTTTTCCTTTACATATGTCCAGATTTTCGAAAAATTAATAATTTCATTAGTACATAAAAAAATTAATTCAAAAGATGTATGAAGTACAATTCACAAAAAAACCCCACGTAACTCTTAACCGTTATTTATAAAATATTAGCGCAAAATATTTTTGATTCAAATTTAACAAGAATTATATTATAAGTATTATAAATTTCAAGTTAAGAGTAATATGAAAGTAAGAGACGAGACATTAAACATGTTTTTGTTTTTGAAATTCAATTCCAAATATGAAGAATTTTTCGGACTCATTTCGACTCACAGTGATTTTATCCTTTTTTTTTCTGTCGACGATCCGTTTTTCACTTAAAGATGCTGTTTACACAATATCGCAGCTGTTGTATTTCTCAATTTCATATTACGTTACTACCTTTTCGAAAGAAAAATATATAAAGAAATGAGAAAAAAATGGCATTAGCCTTAGGAAATAGGGTTTCTTCACATTTTATGTTGTAAGATAGAGACTAAAAAAAACAACTTTAGCATTATATTTCTTGTCTGTTAATGTAAACCTTTTTCAATATATTCGGACCACCATTCATCCTTTGTGTCTCCCTTAAAATTCCTGATTTTGCTAGATATTTCCCTTTGAACTCTTTTAATCATTTCCATTTAAAGAACCAAATAAAGACTTAAAAAGAAAAACTATTTATTTGGAGGATTTATTAAAGCTGTAAACACTTGCAAAGTTTGCATCTTTTATTATGCATAGCTTAACGTTTTGTGAGTTGATTAATATTTTAAGTTAAAACGTAAAAGTTGGTAATTTGGTCTTTGTTGCTAATTAACTCTGCCTGGAGGATAAATTTCAGACTGCTTATAAAAAAATGTACATTTAATCTTTCTTAGCATATTAATTTCAGAAAAAATTATTTGCTAAGCTAAATAATATTATCTAACATTCAAATATTCAGTTCAAAACTTTGACGTATTCTAATTATCATAGTGTAAAAAAGCGTGGTTAATAAAATATCTGATTTCATTTATTTATATTAAGAATTCCAAATATTTTCATGAAGGTGTTATCGAATTTTGTGCAGATTACATATCTTATTTTTAATTTGAAATGTTTAAAATCTTACAATCAATGAACATTTTTTTAAAAATGGTTTTTGAGATTTAAATTAAAAATAATTTTTACATTTATAATTAAAAGCAGAATCAAAAAATAACATTGAGACGGACTTAATTACACAAAGATTTTATATTTAATTAAATAAAAAATATTCAGAAATTTAATTTTCAAAATGTAATTATGTTCCACGAAAAAAAATAATCTTTGCTTTCCCAAAATGTATGATACATTTGTTCTGCAGTATAAGTTTAATGCATCGTACTTTTAAATGTATATTTTAAAGATTTCTCAAAGAAATAAATTAAATGTATTTTTTTTTCTTTTAAAATATATTCGCAGAGCTTCCTTCAAAGAGTCAACTTAATATTTTGATTATTAACTCTGAGTACACCCATATCGAGAAAAGGACAGAAATTCGATTTCAGTGAAAATAAAGATGACTTTGATCGTTTTTTTAATTGTCTTGGTATGGAGTCACCTTATTTAAGGGGAAAAACAAGATTTTTAAAAAAAATATTGTAGACTCTTTTTTTTTTTTAACAGTGTCAAAATCATGGGATAGTAGTATGCAAATATCCAGATGGAGAGAACATTACTTATATAAAAATGTATAAATAGGTGATATAATGTCAGTGTTTTCATTTGTACTCAGGTGATTCATGTAAAAATTTTCTGGAGGGATTATGGCTGCGAGATGGGAATTAACAGATATTGAATACGGAATGCTAGTGAGTGCCCTACAGATAGTTTTTTTTAACGTGAATTGTCTTTGAAATAATTAAAGTATTCACCATTCCTTCATTCACAACGTTAAGATTGTTCTGTGAATATATAATTTCAAGCATTTTCATAGACGATGTATTGATCACACACACACACACACACACACACACACACACACACACATACACACACACACACACACACACACACACACACACACACACACACACACACACACACACACACACACACACACACACACACACACACACACACACACACACACACACACTCTTCCTTAAATTTCCAAGACTCAATAATGTCTGTGTAAATATTGCTTTAAATAAAAGCTACGACTAATTCGGGATATACGACAAACGCGTTGGTGAGTGCAATGCAGCGAAATTTGGTGTTGATATAACAAGTCAAGAACAACTCGAGCGCCTTTACAACTACACATCCAAGACTATACATCACATATGCGGAGCTCAAAACTATTAAGGATGGACCTTAGAAGGTTGAGAAAACTTGCTTGTTTTGCAGGAACATTTGTATGCATATAATCATTATATTAATACATACTTACAAACGTTTCTTTGTATTAATCATTATATTAATACAAATGTATTTAAAGTAATAATCAGATCACTATATACAAGGATTAGCCTTAATACTGCTAATGAGTTATTTTAAAGTAATATGCATTAAATGAGTTCAAGTTGAGTGAAATATTAGTTCAATAAAAATATAAATAATTCTTTCCTATCTAATTCTGTCAAAACACGAATATATGTAAATTTACTTAAAATTAACGAGAAATAATAAAAAAGCATATCTTGTAAAAAATTATGGAATATTGTATTGTCTAATGTTTACAAAACGAAGAGAAAATATTTTTAACTAGAAAATGAGTCAAAGTGTTTTACCCCATTCCCCCTCCCCTTTTCTCCCCCAAACAAACATGTCTCACAAAATATGGTTTCCGAATTTTACCCTTGTTTCAAGACTCCATTTTTTTCATTTGGATAATTTTTCCAATCAATTCATATATGTCCTTTTTGTCATTCAATAATATACCTTAAGGTATCCGACTACGTTGAAAATGCCATTTTCGGTCAAAAATCACATTTTCTTTTTTTTTTACCATTTTAAAGTTCAAGCAATTAGCTTTCTAAATCTGTCTTTGTTTTGTCTGTGCGATAATTAGAAAAAAAGTTACAGGTGTTTAAAATATTTTTACAGCTGTCATTCGAAACCGGAAGTGGTGAAATCGAAACCGGAAGTTGTCTGTTAACATGCTTTTTACCCGATAATTTTTGCAGTTTCAACCCATTATAATTTTAAAAACTATTTCTGACAATTTTTTAAATTATTTAATTGATGGGCAACAATTTCGATCTTATAATTCGACTCTTGCGATTGGCAACATTTGTTTCTTCTGACCTCACATGTGTTTGTTTTGATTTGCGTCTTACGAATTTTTGATCTTAAATTTCTTCTAAAAACTTAAGTTTTTTCAATTTAATTGTACATTTTCTGATCGTGATTGTTTCTAGACATTCTGCTTTTAAAAATTCAAGTTATATAATGGTTCATAAAACTATAAAATTAACTTCTTGAAAATGCAACAGTGGACTGGTAACAAAAACATTGGAAGTAGCAATATTCAAACTTGTAATGAACAAAAACTGGATTCACTGAAGAATTTTTCACAGTGCAAAGAATGTTTTAATGCAACATTAAGAGGTTATGGAATATTTTATTTAAATATTTTGGGAAGTATGTTTTTCTCAATTTGTGTTTCTTCAATTGTTTGAGAAGAATCTGTACCTGCATGAAGATTACTTGTTTGGACTGACTTCTAATGTGACTTTAAAATGCTCCAAATGTCCTTTTATTGTCAATTTTTCAGCTACTAAAAAACCAAAACTTCAATTAATTTGCAACTTATTTGTGGAATGTAAGTTAGTGGAAGATGACATTTGTCTGCGAGAAAGTTACGTGCTAAGCTGAATATGGCAAAAAGAGCATATAGACTTTGTGAAAGAAATATCTTGGCTGCTGCTACATCAACGGCTAAAGATGTCATGAATGCTGCTGCGTTGGTAGTAAAAAGCATTACAAATGTTCCAACACGTCAATTGGAGAATGTGGAATATCCGTTGACGACAGATACGTGGACATTCTTCCCTTAAAGTTTCTATAGCAACTTTATCCATCACCACTGGGAAACTTCCAGATTAGGAAATTGATGTCTAAGTTTTGTAGAATTCTAAATGTCTAGTTGAACTGCATGTTTCTGCATTCATCTGGTATTTACTTCAATCATGGAATTGCTAGTGCTACAAAATCTTTGTATGATTTTATATACCACGAGATCTTAAATTTATTTGATTTCTATGGTGTGTGATGGTGACTCCCAAGGATACCTTTTAGTTAAAGATCTATTTGATGTCAACAGTGTCATAAAATGAGTGCCTAAGAAACTTCTAAGAAAGAGTGAGTATTCGGCAAAGAAATCTTAGGAAAAGCCAGAAAACCTCGATGGGAAAGAAAACTTTCCAGTGTTATGATTAATTAAAATTCAAAACTATTATGGCAGTAAACACCAATCACGTCAAAGCTCTGCTAAGTGAGGCATTTTTTCTCGGTGGCTCCATCAGAGAGATACCCATGTATGCACCATGCCCAACTGGAGCTGAGAGCTGGTGTGAGTATCAATGAAGAATAGCCACCGGAAAAAATATATATAAATAAAGGTGTAAGCCTTTCCATGAAACTTTTAAATATTGTTAAACTTGTGTACACAAAGTGTGTTGATAAGCAGTTATTATAAAATTGCCTCCACGGTGTGACACCAAATGCATCATTTAACGCGTTTTTTTGGCAAATTGTTGCGAAAAGAAACTTTTATTAAGCTGAAAACATTTTCTTTGGGTACCCATATTGCTTGTCATTATTTTTAACAAAGTTTTTATTTGTTTTTAGGTAGTTTGAAAGCTTTTGGCATAAATGCAAATTATTATACACTGCGTGATGACAGATTTCTTGCCATCATTCGCGCAGTGACTCGAAACAACACTCTTTGCTTTTTAAAAATCAGTCAGAAAAAAACTATAGGGCCCAAAGAAAGTGAAAATTTAACAAATACCAAGGAGTGGAGGTGTTAAATATAAATCATTAGAGTTTTAGTAATATACTTGTGATATTTTGTTTTGAAATTACATTTATAAAAATTTATATGCATTTTTCTCAAAACTGCTTTTTTGTAAATTTCTCGATATTTCAAATGTGATATCTAAAGAGCCAATAGAGATACTTGTATGAAATTTTACACAAATGTTATTAATAGTATTATCTAGAGGTTGGACTACCAGCTAAGAAATTGAACAATTTTTAGTGATTTTATAGTTGGATTTCCTTATAAAAGTATCGAAAATTTGAATGAAATTCATAGGTTGTAGCTTCGATTAGCTATAACTTTTGATTAAAAGAAAATAATTTAAAACTTGTAGTACAACCTCTAGAAATGTGTTTGAAAAATGTGCTGCAGCAATTTTTTTGTAAAATATAAATTATTTTTAAAAATAGAGCCTTTGAAAAAATTAAAAAAATTAATTAAAATTTCATTAAAATTTTAAATTTTTGTAAATTTAATGCATGTATATTATTTATAATTGTATTTTTATCATAGTGCAAAAAATAAAATTAAAAATGTAAAATTTTTAGTGAATTTTAGAAAAATAAAAAAATAGGTCTCCGAACGTAGTCGGATACCTTAAGATTATTCAATATGCTAGTTTTTT
>BMAO01025515.1:0-15310 GCA_019973975.1 Trichonephila clavata | reverse complement strand
GAAAAGGTAAATGTAGAGAGGGCAGTTTCTCTTATCTTTTTAATAATGCAACCTTCCCGTATTTTTGGCAATTGAGCTTATAATACCTAAAGTATTTGTCAAATATGGACGATTGCAGAATTTGTTTTAGAGCTTCTTTATACTCATAGCAACAAGAGTTAGAAGTTTGCTCATATATCATTTAAACGACTACACTCTTAAGTTTCAGATTTTTTTGAAAAATAGAAAGTGATTTAGTATAGTAATTTTGGTACTCATATTTGCCAAGTTTAACCTATAGGTATTTGCAAAGATGTAATATACAAACTTGTAAGAAAAAACATATAGTATAATATAGAATAAAAGTGCATCAAAGTTTCATTTTAATAGTTACATATTTTGAGAGTTGGGTTGAAAAAGTAATACCAAATGGGTTGAGTTCTCTCTCTGTTACTTCATTAGTTTATGTTGTAAGAAAATGCCAAATCAGTTTAAAAAATATCTCCAAAGGCTCTCTCTCTCTCTCTGTTATTGCTATTATAACTGTGTTTGAATGTGTGCAGAAGTGATTTCCACTAATGATTGTATATTGTGGCATTTGGCAACTTCTTTTACTTCGACGAAATTGGTTGACGGTATTATACGTTAGTACCTAAAATGCATATAAATATACAAACAGAGTCTTTGCAACAATTAATCATTCAAAAAATCTTTTTGCTTCATATGCATTCTAGAAAATATGGTATTTACATATTGACGTCACCGCAGCAAAATTTGAGGGAAATCGGTAAGAAATCGCGTGATGCAAATTTTGCTGTGGTGGCGCCGAAATGTTAAGTACCAAAAATTTTCAGCATTGTTTTTTGCAATTATATAATTTGGAAAATTTTTTTAAAGTAAATCTGCCATAGAAATTTGAAACTCGGCTTGTTCAAAATAGAATTGAATGTAACAAATAACGTAAGCAAGCATATATATGAAATCCAATAAATTCTAGAGATTTTTTCAGCATCAGCAGTTTTGTCCTTCTGAATAAAAAACAATTTCTATATAAGGCTTTTTTTGATGTTTTGCAATATTTTTGGGGACAGTTTATTTCCGCACAGATACTTTTAACTCTTACTGAAATTCCAAACTTTTTATTTGCTTTGGTAACACTTGTGAAAAGAATTTTATGTGTTGTTCAAGATATTATTTTTCTTTTCTTGATTCTGTTGCGCATTATATACACAATATTTTTCATTTTTTTCCCCAGAAACAATTTCCTTTATTCCATTTTTTAGCCAAACACAAGAGGTTTTGTTCCTTTTCAGTGTTTCCGAGTAAAATATTTCCCCTATGAGTGTTTGTGTTTGTGCGTGATGTAACTCTTGACTTGGACTGTAAACTGCTGACAAAAACTGGGAGTTTGTCATGTTTTCTTGTAATGTTAGTTTTCTTGATTTCTTCAGCGTAGTTTTAATGTACTAGTGATTGAGGGAATATTAATGTCACACTGTTCAACTACTCGAGTTCTTTTGGCGACGGACCTCATAGTTTTGAACCATGGCCAAATGACAAGAAAGGCCCCTCTCCTAACTTCCACATTGCACCAAGGGGAAGACATTTGAGCCTTGACACATTTAACGTGCATAGGCCTCTTCTGCACGGCGGGTCTTCGGTGGTACAAGACTCAAACTCATGGCACGCCGGCCACGAAACAGCTAGGCTACTGCGGTCACTTCATTGTACTAAACAGACTATTTATAGCTGATACATAACTAAAGATTCTTGACCAAATACAAAACTTTTACTTTACAATGAAAAAATATCATTTATGAGTAATTTTCCTGAATAACTAATATTTCTCAAAGAAATCATAGTATTTCTCACCTGGAATGTTTAGCATATGCCTTCGGTGTTATAATCCCACTAAAAATCCTTAGAATGATGTATCTATTAATCCTTTTGCTGTACTGACGAGAAGCCTAAAGAACAATTACTTATTTCAGAATAAAATTATCATGGAATTTATCAGAATAAAATAATTTACCAAAATAATTTACCTATTTCATTGATTTTACCGTAACAACTTTAGTAATTAGAAACCAGTGAAGAAAGAAATTTCTTTCAAAATTAAAGTTCTTTAAAATTGCTAAATATAAGCTGTTACATCTAGTTACAAATAAGAAATAAAACTGTGCCATGATCTTGACTAAAATTATTTTCATTACTCTCTTCTCTTCTCGTATTCATTTATTTCCTTTCAAAAATACTAATTTTATTCAACTCTTTGTTTCTGTAAAACAATATTTTTTTAATTTTTAGATTGGACTTTTATTTCTTGGATTTAATCAACATTTTATATCAATAACAAAATGCTCTTAAAAGTTATTCAAACACAATAGTTTTAAAAAAAATCATTCTTTCATGATTATTCCTTTTGAGGAGGAAAATATTTTAAAATTCTTATCGTAGCAACTTATTCAATGGAATTTAAGACTTTAAGTTAATGAAAATAGTTTTGCTCAAATTAAATCCTTTTTAGACTAATAACTATAACAGAAGCGTAGCAAAACGTTTCATAGGGATACATTTTTCTACTGGGACGTACATTAAGTTTCTGCAGAGTATAAAATTGTTTTGCTCAATTATGTTTCGCTTTTTAATTATATTGGCGTGAAGTTTCAACATTTGTTGCGATCGTCTTTTGCATCTCTATTTTATTAAATTCATAAACAATACCCTTATGGTGCAGGACAAAAGATTTAATTCCTTTACTTGTTATTAATAACCAAAGTTCACTTCATTTTATTAAAAGACATAATATACAGTTGCCAAAGCAAATGCAAGAACTTTACAAAGTGTGTCATAAATTTTTAAATAATTTAGATTACTAAGAGTTCTTACTATATCATTCTAGAAACATTTTATGGTACTGGATAGAAACATTTTATGGTTCTAGGAATTTTAATACAGTTCTTCCTCTTTCTAAATTATTCTTATCATTACCGATATTAAAGATAGTTATTATAGTGATCATTTTAATTTAATTTCCTAATTATTTTATTTCTACTGTTCCATTCATTATAACAGTTTAACAAAAATCAATATCTAGTCTACTTTTCATGTTTTCCTATACAAAGTTTCCCATAAACTTATGGATTTGTACACTTGTATAATCCACACTCCCATTTCTGAGTTCGTACCATGGCTATCTGTTCACTTTACCCTTTTACCCTTTACTGTCTCTTAAATTCAGAAGCTGACTGAATCAAATTAAGATTTGAAAAAAGTATAGTACTGTCAAAATTTGTTTTATTTCCTTCAAGTATTGAACAAAGGTGACATTATACGTGTTTCTAATGGTTCAGTGAAGATTTATTAAATTGATTTGCTATGTTTCCATGAAATTTCCGTGCAATTTAATACCTTTGCTAAATTAAATTGCTATTTTCAGCAAATATTTATTCACATAAAATAAGAATTAAATATTAATTATGTGTTTGATACAAGAAACAAACCATGTTTCTAAAAGTGTTTAGCATTGACGAATATTTAATTTAAAATTATACATTATTAACAAACAAATTACTTATCATCTTTTATACTAGTGAAAATATCTGATGATCAATAAACAAATTTATTATCAATGCTTTTCTAAATAACCGAAATATAATGTAACACAAAAATTGATCCGTAAGTGGAGAAATAATAAAGCAATTGGATTTAAAAATTTCTAATATTCATTGTATTTTTACACACTAGGTTTTTTTTTATTTTGAAATTGCCAATTGATTAGAGGCTGTTCTTTTTTTGCCCCTTTTTATCATTTCCTTAAAAAATTTAGAAATACTTGTGAGGTACCTTAAAGCTCTGATCTAATGATCTAATTTACAGAGAAAAATTCAAATAAACTTGGAATCAATAACCATCTCTCACAAATATCTAATTGCACTTGATTTTTTTATTTGAACTATCATTTTTTTTCTTCGAAAATAGGTATTCTACGCAAATATATTATATAGAAAATATATATTTTCCTACAATTGTACATAGGAAAATTTCAAAATATATAATACATTAATTAACACTAATAAACTAATTGTGTAACATAAAATACTAAAATCGGTCAGCAACAAATTAAAATAGCTCTCATGGGAAAAAATCAATACATAGTTTTGAGCAACTGTTTTTTTTCTTAACAATGCCAAACAATCAAGTATGAAAAGCAGTGTTTTTTTTTATATATTCTTCAAAATACTTATGTAAAATGAAGAACCAAATGGAAAGCACTTCCATATTTTTTCTTCACAAAATTCAGTTATATAAAAGAACTGTTCTAATAAATTATTTTCCTCGACTTTTAATAAAAATCCACTTTTTTCAATGCAAAGCTGAAATTTAAATATATGAAACTTAAATGAATGACGAATTTCTTATTTAAATGCTCTTACAAAATTTAATTAAGAATATTCTTGAAAAGAACAAAAACCTTGTTTATTAGCATATACTTTACACACATTTTTACTAAACTTTTATGAACTTTTTACTATTTTCTTAAAGTATTTACGAACTAAGCGCTCCAATTTTTGATTATTTCTTTGCTTATGTTTAATTGCAAACTTATATATACATAGAAAGAGATAGGAATAGAGATTTTATTTGTAATCTTTACATTAAGGAGTTACGAAGAGTGACATTTTTTATTTGAAGTGTTTATTAATGTAAATTAATCAATACTGTAAAAATTTTCTTTATCTTAAACATCTTTCTTAAGACTGTTTTCTAATTATTAATATTGTTACGAATTTGTAAAATAGTGTAAATAATCTATATTTGATGCGTAATGCATTATATTACTCTGTTATATTATGTTGAAACTGTAATATTCACAAGCAATGCGTCCCTTGCGTTACAATGGCGTTTCAATAGGAACTTGGCGAATTATTGGTGATAGAGCCAAGTTGGCCTTATTTTTGCCGACCAAGTTGGCGACATTGGCAAGTTCGGGACTCTCTGGATTCTTCTAGAAATTTGTGGAGAAATCCACTAATTTCACGATCTATGACGCGAGTGCATCTTTCTCGAAGTTTCAGCCAAAGCTATAAATAGAGCGATACTACTGCAACAGTCAGTCTTGTTTCAACCAGCGATTAGTGAACATTGTTATAACTAGTGATTAGCTCGTCTGTGCATACTCGGCTTATACATACGTATATTTTAGGCACTGCTTATTGTGTTTGAGTGCTGTTGAAGGTGTGAAATCCTTCTGGTATTTATTCTGTGAATTTCGCTGTTAAATCCTGAATTTTAAGGATTGATTTTCGACAATAAATACTCATCGCTCTCAAAGAATTGTTTTGTTGTTTACGACGGATTTTGCATAAAATCTTCGAACCCCGATCAACGTAACAATAAAACTTAATCAGTTTAAGACTATTAAATTATTGAATTTCATTATCGTAATATAATGTACTTCAATTAAAATAAGTAAATAATAATTTGAATAGTTTCTGCAAAAATTTTAATTACATTTTAAAAATTGATGTACAATTCTTTTTGATAATTCATACATCTCTCATTGAAGTATTTTGACAATTTTGATTTTTTTCATAAAATTATTTATTTTAAAGTTTAATCATTATGTATAATGATTTATTATTTATTGCTCTCAGAATTTTTTTAAAAAGTCACAAAGTATTCAAAAAACTTTTTTCGAAAATTATATGCTTATCATAATTTAAATTAATAATTAATTCCACACAATCCCACCTGAAAATCTAGATGAATAATTGTAAAGTGCTATATTCTGAAATAAGTTAAATAAAATTTTTTGAATAATAATGAAGTTACTTGCTATTGAGATAAAAGAAAATCAGTTTCATATATTTTTATATATTTAATTGTTTATCACAGTAAATGAAAACTTTACATAAACCAGCTAAAGTACCCGTTCTTCGCACGGACAATTTTTTAAACATAAAAATATTATTCTTGATACAATAGCTGAATTATATATAAGGATAGTAAAACCTAATATACAAAATAATATATAGAAAAATGTAAAATAATTTTTCAATGAGTGTACTTATTATCTATTTTGCTCCTTAAGCCCTCGCGTACTTATTGACTCCCTTAGTGTCAATTTTCGCAAACCCTCTTTTGTAGCAATTCTCTATTCCATTATAAGGCCGCTAAATTTCAAGTTTGTAGGTCTTAAAGTTCAAAATCGGGAATATTTACCTATAGGGCCAATTAAGCCTTCTCAACACCCCCTGGGGTCGATTCAGGTACAAACAAGAACACTTCTTCATGGAGGGGAAGGATAGTGGGCTACCACACCGTATAACCCTCTCAATCGAACCGGGACTTGTTTCTGAGTTTTAGCGACATACACACATACACGTATTACACTTTTTACTATAATATATATTGATTATGCGGATTTCACATCATTATTTCAAATCAAAAAGAATTGATTTGTTTTAAGTAATTACGCTATTTTAAATATGTAGAAGCAATTTACTTTGAATATTTTTATATAAGAAATTTATATTGTGATTTTAAGTACTATAATATGGTGTTAAAGCTGAATAAACGTTTTACTTTAACTTTAAACTCTCTTCACTCACACACACACATTCAAGAGAGGAAGCGCAGAAGTCTTCAAGAGATTAATAATTCTTCCATGCCGAAAAACATTTTGTGTCAGAATCGTCTAAAATATTGTAATGTGTGTTTAGATTTTAAATAATACTTTAGCTATAATTGACAAAAACTTTAAGGAAAACATAGAAATATTTTTTTCGACATGAAACAATTTTCAATTGGAAACAAAAAGGTTAAACGTCTCTTAATCAAAAATACTTCTTTTTAAGCACATTCAAATACATCAACTCCTGAGTTGATGTATTTCCTCCTTACTTTGATGTTTCCTTTCATTTGCCTCTTGTATGCACCAAAATAAAATAAAAATGCTATATTTTGTAATAAAGCAAACTCTACCTGTGACACAAGAGTAGAAATCTTAGCTTTGTGTTGTATCAAAAGATGTAACCCGGGGCAGAACTTTTTCCTCTATAGCAAACTAAAAAGACACCATTGTGATTGAATCAGCAAACGCAATCGTTGCTTTGGTTACCAATCAATGCAGAAGAATTGTACATAAACTTTTTACCTTCTTTTATGTTTGATGGCTTCGGGCCTCAGCTTATGTGGTTTTTTATTGCCTTTGAAGGTTGCCTTCTTTGAGATAACATATATTTATTTACCAATAGGAAAAAGTATCTAAACAAATTATAAGCTAACAGGAACCAGCTCATAGCTAATAAAATGAGACAGTAACAATATACAAAAGTAAGCTCTTATTAAACTATTTTATGTATCGCATCCATTTCAATATTCAGATTTAAAAATTCAATTTATTCTCTATAAAAGTAAGAATGTTGGTTTCGTTTCAATGAAATATTTTTGAGTGCTTATTTGAAATTTTTACACTCTAAAAGCACTAGCAATTCAATGCAGTTTCGTAAAAAGTTTTATCATTTTTAGAATTGACTAAGGGCTTATATTTTTGTTAGGTTACATTTAGAAATGGTAAAAAAAAGTACATTTAAATTTCTATGTAGAAAACGTTCGAAAAAATTAAGCATACAGTGATATAGTAAATAATGGTTAGCACTATTTGGTTATTAAAATGACATTTTAAAATAATTAACTTTAATTGTGCTTAAAGGGATAAAAATTGATTGATTTTTCTTTCTCGAAGTGAACTCATATCAATATTAAGTGTCAAACACGAAACGAAACTAATAGAATACGTATAATGTGGAAAAATAGTACCTTGCTGACATGAACGTTATTGATTAAAGTTACTAAAGATGAAAAAAGGCTCAAAACTGTTAACAGCGTCCTAAAAGTAATATTATTTTCAACACGTCGAGTAGATGTATATGTATTTGAAATACTTGATGTTGTTTGCCAAACATTTCAAATTGATAACATAAGGGAAAATTAATTGATTTTGAATATGCTGAAAGTTTTTACCTAAACCATGAGAGAAGAAAAAAAGAAACTGGACAATTTGTTAAAAATTCTTTCAAGTCTGAAAAGTATTGGATTTTAAAAGATGATTACTGATCATACATCAAATAAATTGACGTTAATTAATTTCAGCATTTCCTGTCGCAAAATACTTTTTAAAAAGGAATTCGGATATTCCTGTAATTTTTTTTCAATTGCTGGAACTATTAGAACATGTAAAAAGAATTTGCTGATATTCGAATATTTATGAATTTCAGTATTCTGCATCCATTCTCAGCTTTCAGCATCAAGTGAGAAAGAGGCTTTGTTTTGAAACTGCAAATACATAAGCGATTTTGATTATTACAACTATTAAATGTAAAACTAATTTGTTGAATCATATCCGTTTTCGGTATTTCTTGGCAATCTATGATAATATTAAAAGCATAGCTTATATTAACTTAGGAAATTAATAATATGATACGATTCTGCAAAATTCAATGTGAAGGAAACTTATTCGCAAGATTTGAAACAATTTCATTACTGAGTTTGCATCGATTAAAAGTCACAGAAAGCGAGTGTACGAATGAGATATGTCTTGAATTGAATCGATATATTCAATTGGATTGATATTGGAAGCATATCGATATCGATATGCTCAGAAACGTTTTGGAGTGTTATCACAAATTTCTATGTATGTGCGTGTATAATTTAATGTATTAATTATTTAAATAACTAAATCAATATATTTTAATGCATTAAGTATACCTTTATTGCATTAAATATCCTCATAAAAATTCTTTAATCTTCATTTGGTGCATAATTGTAACCATTTATCGCTTAAAATTTTGATACCGAAGTACAGAAATATAATTTTTAGTTAGTTATACAGTGAATGAAATCTTTTTCAGTTTAATATAGTTCATAAAAATTTCTTTCGGTTAAACATTATCTGTAACAAGATCCGGTAAATTGAAGACCAATTTTTTGAGGATGAAATGGTCACGTTATATGGATGACAAGGTAGATATTACAAGTAGATTAATTGTTGATTTAGATTGTATTTTGAAAAAAATGAAGTTTACACGGCGGGTCATTAACGACACCGACTCGACAGAAACAATGCTAGTTATGAGTTCAATCTTATGACAATACGTATTCATATTTTAATTTGAGGATACATATTTAATTAATGCATTAAAAATAGAGTTAATCACAAATCGGACCTTTTTGGTTCACAAAGTTATCAGTAAATATTAGCTTATATATATATATATATATATATATATATAATCAAGAATATGTAGATAAAAATACGAATTTCATAAAATTTTATTTAGAAAGGGTGCTTTTCTATTACTAGTGCTAGAAAAATAAATCATCTAAGCAGTGGTTCTTAAGATATCTGACTATCCTTTAATTGTGAATTTTGCCAAAAAGTAACAATTTTTTATGATTTTATATTATAGATAACCTTAATAGCTTTATAAAAATACCAGGTTTATTATTTTTCATTCCTTCAAACAAAAACTGCAAGTGTTTTAGTACAAGTAGATGCCTTTACTTTAAGCAAGATGTCATATCCTTTAAAACGCGTTTTACTCGAAATTAATTTTTTTTAAATGCTCAAACAGACTGAAATTTTTGTGTATGTTTTGTACAAAAGTAGAAGCGTGTTAACTTTCAGATTTATCAATCACTGTTTTATTTAAAAATTTACAGTCCCTTATGTTAATATAATCACTGTTATTTTAAGCAATTTCATATAATAATTAAAATAAAAAGTGCTCTGTTTTTTGTAAAAAACTGTATTTTGTAATAAATGTTACCTCTTACCCTGAAGATCATTTCCAAAAAGACTAATACAGCAACGCATCAGAATTGAAAAATTGAAAATTTGTTTATAAATTTTTGTTACAGAATGGGCCCCGTTTATGTTCTTTTTTGCAAATTTTGTTCAATTTTTTCCCATTTTAGTACTAATAATTTCTTCTTCTCGTCTTAATTTTAGCATATTTTTCTTAAAATGTAGTAAACAGCAAATCTAAAAACCGCAAAAAATCCCCATATCTCCTTATTTATCCCTAGTCGGATACCTTAAACTGTGGTCCGCAGCGCCTCTCTAGGGGTCCGTGGAGTCTCTCATGTAAAGTTCAGATTTCTTCTTATACAGATTCTGAAAGGCCTCCTGAAAAAAATAAAAGGTGTGCCATACTATATTAGATTGCAAAATAGTCCCCAATGAAAAAACTATACTGGAACTTGTATATATATATATATATTGATCTAGAATATGAAGTCGGGGAGGGATGTACAAAATCTAGGGAGTCCACGATGTCTCGTTGAAACATAAAGGGGGTGGAGCACGGTGATTGAAAGTTTAAGAATCACTGATCTCTCTAAAGATTGCAAAAAAGAAAATATTTTTTTCTTTTATAAGATATTATCGATAGGGAAACATAAGGTATGTTTATCCATTGAAGTTTTCAGAGATAGATGCCTAAGGAACAAGAATTCTTACACGGTGCCACTAGTTTTCGATAGAATTGAGGTCAGGACAGTTTCGTGGCTGGACAACTGAAAGACAACTTTTTAATGAAGATTAATCATCAAAAATGTGTGAGATTTATAGTTGGAAATTTTCTAGGTCAGTAAAATTTACCAAAGATTATTTTAAGGAAACAAAATGAATCTGCTTATGTATTTTTACATGTAGCTTCAATTTTGTGAATTAACAGATTTTCAAACACATTTATTTTCCCTCTTTATTCGATTCATGTTGTCATGACAGCTGAGTGTCTTTTTGTAAATTCCTCGTCTGATGAGGTTGTATTCGAACTTTCAGATTCGAGATCTGGTTCCAACAAAGACCCTGCATTACACTTTTAATTTGTTTGATGAAGGTAAAATTGACCTAAATGGGAAAATTCCCATAAGCTATCGACGTTAGTAGTGGAAGGCGCTAGCCAGTTATCGTTCTCATCCCTTAAACATGGTGTGTTGGTAGCTAAAATAAGCCAGTAACAGCCTTTGGACTAGGGTGATCATTTTGGTCTAGTGGTTAAGTTACTCAGCTTCATATCCAAAGGTCACGGGTTCTGTCCTCGGGATGGGTGTGCCACTTCATTGGTGACCCTGGCTCAACTCAGATAAAAGCAACCTTCTGAACGGTCGTGGCGCCATCTACCCGCAAAAAGAGCTACTAAAAACTCGTCAGACCCACTTGACGCATCAACCAAAGTCGTCACAGACCTACTTAACGTAGCAAAAGCTGCCAGACCTACTCGACGCAGCAAGGAAAACTGTCAGACCCACTCGACGCAGCCAGCAAAGTCGTCAGACTCACTTGACTCAACAGTAACAACTCACACGCTCGCCTTAACAACAAATATCTCGTTCGTTAGCCTATCCAGCGATTCAGCTGGTGGCGATATCTAGAATAACTCAGGAACAGCCTCTGGACAGGAGTGATCACTTTTGTCTAGAGGTATGTTACGTGCTTACGCATCCATAGGTCGCGGGTTCTAATCTCCGACAATGGTTTAAAGTTACGAAATTCATTATGAATTGCCTTCGCGACGCTAAATTGTTACATTATGTAAACAACCGAAATAATTGTGATACAATGTTGACAATTAATGCAGTAATAATTTGATGAACACTGAGTAGTAGATTTGAATCTTGCCTCCAACGAAAATCTTCGAAAGAAAAAAAACTTGTAACTAATAGTTCCGAAGAATTCAAACTCCTCCAGTGTTTACTAAGGAGGCTATTTGAGAATGAACCCTTTCAGTGAAAATGCCATTATTCTCGTCAGATTGCATTTCAAAATTATGAAATCCACCTTTCTTTCTAACATTTTATTGTGTTTCTTAGAGTTTTTTTTTCAAAATAATAGTCTTGTTATTATATCATATAATTTAAATATTGCCAACAATATATAATTCTATTATAAATAATTGTATTCATAAACAAGACAATATAAAAGGATGAGCAGTTGCAGCTACGCCTGTTATTTCTACGGATAGCAAAATTCAATCATTAGAATGTTGATCAAACTTTCAAAGAAAAAAATTTGTTTTTGAAAATATTTTTCAACACATTTATGTATCTGTACTGAGATTCCCTGTTTCTAAAAATGTCTGTTCTTTCCAATTCATTTTTCTCGTCAGTCATATTAACTAATCATATTATCCGTAATGTAACCAAACTCTAGGATTTTTTTATTCTTAATCCAGTGAATGTAAATCTTTGAGAGCTTGGCAATGTTTTTATAAAAGAGTAAAGTATTGATTTGGAAAAGAATTGTTATAAATGAACTTGATTTCACGTGAAATATTTCTATATATTTTGATCGACTTTCACTTTAAAGAGAGTGAATTGAGAAACTTGAAGGAAATGAAGAAAAAGACCACGGAAGGTTCCTGTTTTATTTTATCCTTCGACTGCATTTAAAGGTCTTTAAATGCTTTTATTTCGGTGATAATAGTATTGTGTAACCCGTAATGCCGAACATAAAATCAAAGGATTTAATTTTAGTTTTTACTTTCTTTCATGAAGTGGAAACGAACTGGTTTATTACTTAAGTCGCATATTTAGTGAAAAGCAAGTAAAGAATCTAAATCTAATTAAATTATAGCATTTATAGGTAAGTATGAAACTATCCATGTTTCCTATTTAAGAAACAATATTGTCTTAGTAGCTAATTATAATTAAATAAATAATTAGTTGGAAAATATTGTATTTAATCGAATCTATGCCACCATCAATTCTAAATCACATCCCAAATTCTTAAAAGGATGTTGCGAAAAAAATGTTGCCATCGATTCATATTTGTAAAAATAAAAATTGTGTAAAAGGTTCCTCAGTACTCAGTATCCGGTACTTCAGAAATTAAAAAATATAATGAGAAATAATAAGAAGTCAATACATACATGAACCTATATAATTTCTCTAATCATCAGTATCATGTTTCAAAAAGGATTATTTACTCTTCTTGTCATAGCTGACTTCGAAATTGCTGCCAACGTCGCCATTTTCCACACGGCGTTATCTTCCGTGCCAACCAATGCATTGCTATGTAACATTTATTTAAAGAATTTTTTTAAGAATGTAAAAGAATTATAAAGATTGGTGAACATTGGTGAAACAAAAATTATATGATTTCGTTTACTCCATCGACGTATATTTCTTTCATCCGTGTCAAATTTTCGGCTGTCGCTGCTCTGTTTCCGTTTATATTCCGCATATAAAATTGTTTTCCTTTTCATACTTGTATCAAAGTGAAATCTCGTTTTGATGCTATTACTGATATCTTTGATGTTTAGGTGATTAAAAGAAAGCATATACAAAAATTTTTTAAATACTGTGGTGGCGGTGGACCCGCTCACTCCGCCCGGAGCGTCTCTAAGTGTGGGAGGAAACATAGCATCACCAACGAACGCTATAATAACAAATATATTTATTCAAGTACTAACAAACACTTAAACAATCACAAGTTTAACTATAAGAAGAAACCTAGGAGTGATCTCTAGAACGTCGATTAATCCTAATACTCAATTCTAAGTAAACCCGACTACCAGAAATGGACAAGGAGAACGATCACTAACGAACCTCAGGCCGGTACTGAATCTACTATCTTAAATCTTCAATCTAATAATTTAATCTCAGGAATTACACCTTCTAAACGCGCGCTAAGTTCATGAAGTAATTCTCCAATGTTCAACTTACTTGACAGCTTCGCGGCTCCTTCTCCTCTCTACATCTACAAAACCTATATATATAGCTTTATATAGTCGAACTAATTAACATATATCTATCTCGTGTTTTTCCTTAAAAGGCTGTGAATTAGTATAAATACTAGCCCCAAAATTTCCCAAGAGGATTAGTTCGGAAATCTCGTGAATAGCCCCGTCACAATACGAACAGACGATGTTTAGAATAAACTGAATTCTGGATATAAACTGTGGTATGTGATAAGTTATTGATGCAAGTGGCTAGAATGAGAGATTACATTTTTCCTTTTGAAAAGAGTGGAAATTCAATTTCCCCACATCAAAGAAATATTTTGCCACCGATTCGAAGCACAACACCCGTTTTCGGTAACATATATATATATATATATAATATATACATATTATATATCGATAAACTAATTAACTAATTCCGTTGTATGTTGTTGTTGCATATGCCACCTGACACCGTCAGTCAGGTGGCATCAGCAACAACAACGTACAACGGAATTAGTTTGCTATTCCGATGATATTGTAATTGCGGAGCTTCTATTGTAGAATTTAAAGTACTCTTTAACCCAATTTTTTTACAGAATTACGAATTTTCTGTCACATTAATCGCATAAAAATTAATATATAATTTCATGAAGTCTGATTATTGAATTAAATATTATTACCTCAGAAAAATTGTAATTATATTAATGAAAATTAAATTACAATAGAGATGATGAGAATAACGTACTTATTACAACCAACATAAATTAAAATAAAGGTATTTTACTTTTTTGAGAAGCAATAAAATGAAATGAAATATTTTCTTTTAATTATTATATAAAAGCTAATTAAAATTCAATCTGTTGTACAGCAAAAACATAGTTATCTTCTGTAAAATTAAATCCCAGTATCTGTGTTTCACTTTATATTTTAAATGTCGTGATTAATTTGTTAAATATTTTACAGAAAACTTACACTGCTGGCCACCGTAAATGCACCACCCTGAAGAAAGCACGCAAATAACATGAAATTTACAACATGCATTAGCGGAGGTGAGATATGCAAATGATTAGAATTTCAGCGCAGACACACAACACGCACGAATGTGGCGCCACCTCAAAGCGCTATTTAAGGCTTGGAGATTTCGACGTTTCAAGTTCGGCAATTGTGTTTTTCTTGTGTTTTTTTCGAAAAACGATCAGTTATGTCTCGTAGAAAACAGCGATCAGCTTTTGATCCTGTATCCGAGAAAGGATAGTGGCCTACCGAGATTGTGGATTATCTTTCAGGGAAATCGGTAGTCGTGTTGGACAAAACCAAACAACTGTAATGCGGATATGTGACCGTTGGATGCAGGAGGGTACGACGGACCGAAGTAATCGATCGCATCCACCTCAGTGCACCATTTCATGTGAGGACAGGCAAGTTGTGCGCATGGCAGTGACGGATCGCTCAGTCACATCACGAACCATAGCACATCACATTGAGTCTGTAACGCATCATTCAGTGTCTGCGCGTACCATCCGACGCCGTTTACAGTAGAGTGGTCTGTCCGCAAGACGTACATTGCTTGGTCTACTCTTGACGCAGACCCACAGACG
>BMAO01025514.1:0-19163 GCA_019973975.1 Trichonephila clavata | reverse complement strand
AAAACTCCCTTTTTCGAAATTTGTTCTTGCGTTTGGTGTGGTGTGGTAATTCTTAAAGATGGGTGAAAGCTCAGGTGTCGTCCTCGTCACTTGAGAATGGTTGAAAATTTCGAGGTCCGTCACCAAAAATTTTCGAATAGGCAAACCGGGTGAATTTTAAAATCACCCACTCACTTTCCAATTCTTTCGTTGCAATTTTTTATTTCCCGGAAACGAAAATGTATTTTTTTTAAAAAATAGTTTGTATGCTGAAAAAAGACAGAAAGCATAAATTTTTCAAATAACAAAATTTCACTACTATTTTCTCGTATCTGAAGAAAAAAAGTTTTTTTTTATACAAAACTAACTTATTAATTATTTTATGATAAAATTGATTTAAAATGTTCATAAGCCTTTATTTACATATTCACAGTATAAAATTCAAAAATAAAATAATACATGTGATAGAAAATATATTTCAGAATATTTCCTTTTGTGTGTAATGATGTGTGGCGACGCAATGTCCAGTAGGAGAAAAAATTTAAGACAAGTATGAAAAAAGCGACCGGCGGGTTTCTGCGAGGCGGACACCCTCCTTCGCATTGACCGCGCACGGCAGTGCTGCAGTTATAGTCTTGAGTGTAGAGGGAGCTCTGAGCACTCCGCCACAAGAGCAGTTAACGTTGATTGCAATAAATAAAAGTGGATCAAAAATAGTTAAGACAATTGAATTTAGCAAATAAAAAGAGAAATTTAAGTTATGGAGGATTGTACGAGTCCAGGAGAATTCTCCTGGGTCGCTTCCTCTTAAAATTGGCTGTATAATTTTCAAGTTTTTGCATATTAATATTATCAGAGCTATTGAGTGAATCAAAAAATTTAATCGAGTGATCTTGGATATGCTGCTTAAAGGATGGTATATTTAAACAAAAAAAAAATGAAAAGTACATAAAAATAACAGAGGATCACATGTTAGAATAAGTATTTATCAGTACAATTAATTTACGTGGGAAAAATTAGCAGAAATGAAAAAATCGTGATCTGTTGATTCTAACTTCGAGCTACACGATATCACTCCGCATGAGGTAAAAATTGGGACTACTTTTTAAAAATTCTTTAAAAAAAAAGTTTTGGGAATTTTATTTTTTAAATGAATGTATCTAAAAGAGAAAGGCTTGAAGTTAATTAGTGTAGAATATCGATTTAATAATACGAAAAGTAATTCATACCCAACGATTTAGAAATAATTTTCATAAAAACGCATCAGTTTTAAAACTATTTTAAAAATTCGGAAAAAAATAGAAAATATCGTTATTTTACGAAAAAAATTATACCGTATCGTGGCGAAATAAATGATCTTTCCGATTCTGTAATTATTTTTTGTCTGATTTGAACACCGAAAATTCGATGACAATTTTAAGATGGTCGAAAACGTCGAATGACGGAAAAAAAATTTTTCACTCGCATTTTTTTTTACTCGCCAAAGTTACTGATTTCCCCCCATTTAAGGCAGAATTTTTTTAGTGTAAACCTTGAGTTAGAGACGGTCGAAGGTGAAACAGGTGAAATGTCTTTGGCGCAAAGCTAATTTTCGACGCCAATGTTTGGCTAAATGTAAAATCGCGTATTTGAATTTATTTTAAAAATCATTACCTTCATTTTAAGGGCATAATTTTTACGTTAATGCTCTCAAACATCACCAACTATTTGCAAAAATAACGTACTTTAAAATAAAAAATGTACAAATTACTACTTTTTAATTTATTTCTCAAAAAAACATAAGTTTACGCAAATCACAATTTTTTTTTTAAATCCGTAATTTTGAAGCAATTTTTTCAATCTTCGTATATGTTACGGATAATATTACTGTACACACGGAAAAAAGGTTTTGTGAGATTATCTTCATAAATGACGAAGTTATTCAATGTGAAGTAAAAATTAAGACTACTTTTTAAAAATTCTTTAAAAAAAAGTTTTGGGAATTTTATTTTTTAAATGAATGGATCTAAAAGAGAAGGGCTTGAAGTTAATTAGTGTAGAATATCGATTTAATAACACTAAAAGTAATTCATACCCAACGATTTAGAAATAATTTTCATAAAACCGCATCAGTTTTAACACTATTTTAAAAAATTCGAAAAAAATAGAAAATATCGTTATTTTAGAAAAAAAATTATACCGTATCGTGGCGAAATAAATGATCTTTCCGATTCTGTAATTATTTTTTGTTTAATTTCGACACCGAAAATTAGATGACAATTTTAATATGGTGGAAAACGTAAGATCACCACTCGGCCGAAACGGAAGGGAAGTTCCGCCAAGTAAACAACCGGCAGGAGTAAAACAATTAGGCGTTTTAAGGTTTTTAATTAATACCTTTTTAACTAATTACAATATCGGAATATAAATGGGCAATACGGCTTCCCCGGAAAATTCCCGATCTTTTGGTACCTTCCGCGACTTTCTGCGTGGTGCGGTTCGTGAGTAGATAGACGCACATAGATAGATAGATACGTTTGTTTACCTTCGAATTTTAATAGTGTAAGACTAGCTTTCATGGCCCGGCGTTGCACGGGCTTATACCGAGGGTATAACTTAACCCCCATGTTAATTTCCTCCTTTTATTCTAACGCCAACACTTTTGTGGGGTTTCACGCGTACGATGTGAGTGCATGTCCCGTGAGTGCGTGTCATGGCTTTGTTGCTTAACATTTTCCCTTCTCTTCACAAATTCTCGATCCTAATACCACTGAAGATCCGCAGTGTAGGGGAGAAATGCACGTAAAATCTGTCGAGAGCTCAAACGTCCTCCCGTTGGTATGGTGTGGTATTTAGGAGAGGGGGTGCCAGCTCAGGTGTCGTCCGCGTCACTTGACAATGGTTCAAAATTACGTGGACCGTCCCCAAAAGGCCTCGTGTAGCTGAACAGTGGGACGTTAATATTCACTCAACATCACAAATTCAGCACTTCCAATATTATTTTCCGAAATTACTTTGATTTCTTTGTTTCTTTCCTCTCCGCTTAGCCCTGCGTTGCACGGGCTTTTACCGAGTGAATAACTTCACCCTCATGGAAATTTCGTGTTTCCCTCAGGCCGTACGATGTGATTGATTTCTTTAACAATGTCATAAAAACTCCCTTTTTCGAAATTTGTTCTTGGAGTGGTGTGGTATGGTAATTATTAAAGATGGGTGAAAGCTCAGGTGTCGTCCTCGTCACTTGAGAATAGTTGAAAATTTCAAGGTCCGTCACCAAAATTCTCGAATAGGCAAACAGGGTGAAATGTAGTCTTTTTTAATATAGTTGTATGTTGAAAAAAGACAAAAAAGTAGAAATTTTTCAAATTTCAAAATTTCACTACTATTTTAAATATTGAAGTAAAATTGTGAGGATTTTTTGAAATATTCGACACACGGGAAAAATGAGTCATGCAATTATCTTTATAAAAGAAGAAACTATTAAATGATTGTTTTAAGTATTTTGAGTGTTTTATTAAAATTTGTTTCGAATGCATAACATACTGCCATGGAAATTCACCTTCCTTTATCAAAGTTCCTGGTATATGTGTGATTCCCTTATATTAACGTCACTACAATTCCCTTTTTTTAAAAAAAAATATATCTTCCAGATCTTATTAATGTCAGACAGGTTTCAGTTCTCTTTCTACAGCACGGTGTTACAGTGGCTTTTTTGAGTGTAGAACTATTTTCCCCCTGACTCTCCCCTCAGATATAAGATTTATCTTCAAGTTTCTATTCATGACATATCAAAAACAATATTGCTTTAGTAAAAAAATAATAAATTTAAACAATAAAAAGAAAACTATTTTGATGCTTGAGTAAAAAAAAGTCATCATTTTTTAATAATAGATATTTTCTAGGAATCTAAAATAATTAAATAATTTTCAGGTTTTCACTAATCAATCAATCGCTACTTAAAGTTAGCTTAAAAAGGTCTCTCTAGAACGTATTTTTATCCAAAATAATAGGCGATATACTTTTTATTAACAAATAATTAATTTAATAAGGAAATAATAGAAACATTCCTTTTATTTAAAAAAAATATATTAATTTAATTCCATTATCTATAAATAATAATAAAAAAATTAAATATTGCCTTAGTTTCGTAAAATATCTATTATTTTAAATCCATTTTCTAAAAAAATAAATACAAACATTCTCACCGTTAATTATCGAAAGGACTATTCATTTTTTCATTTCGTTGTTTTTGAATGTTAGATTAAAAATATATAAGAATGAAAAAGCCTGGAAATTTATTTACATTCACTGCACAAAATCATTCAAAAAGAAAATAATACTGTGTGTGAGACTAATATATGTTTCAGAATTATATTTTTTTACAGTATTTTTTATTCCACTCATTCACTTTTGCCAAGAACGGCAAGTTTGACCTTGGCCACTGAGCATTAAACAGAGGGAGAAAAAAAAATAATAATGATTCTAGCGCATGCGCAAAGCCTTTAGAATGTCTTTAAACTTTCATTATTTTTGAGGGCTCAATTTTTAATTGAAAATTCCAAGTTTTCACAATTGATTGGAAACAACAATAATTTTTAAAGAGAAAAAAGGTTACAAAAATAATGCTTGTATTATTTCTCGCAAAAACTTTATTTTATGAAAATCACAAAAAGAAATCTTTAAAATCCGTAATTTTTAAGCGAAAAAGACACACGGGAAGAGAAAAAATCATAAAATATGCAAAACAGCATTGTTTTGTAAAAAAAAAAAAAAATTGTTTTTTTTCTATAAAATTCTTTAAAGAAAAATACTTTTTTCCCGGAAACGAAACTGTAGCCTTTTTAAAAATAGTTGTGTGCTGAAAAAAAGACAGGAAGTATAAATTTTTCAAATTACAAAATTTCACTACTATTTTAATTCTTGGAGTAAAATTGTGAGAATTTTTTGAAATATTCGACACGGGGGGGAGGGAAGGTTTCATGCAATTACCTTTATAAAACAAGAAATTATTAAATGATTGATTTAAGTATTTTGAGTGTTTTATTAAAATTTGTTCGAAAAAGTTTTTGGCTTTTTTTTAAAATCACTGATTCTAAAAGTTTTAAATTGAAAATTTCGAAGTCCGTCGCCAAAAAACTCTGGAGTAGGTGAACAGTGCGACTTTTTAAAAATCCCTCACATTTCAATTCTTTCGTTGCAATTTTTTAGGCCCCGGAAACGAAATGTAGCTTTTTTAAAAATAGTTGTATGTTGAAAAAAGACAGAGAAGTAGAAATTTTTTAAATTACAAAATTTCACTACTATTTTAAATCTTAAAGTAAAATTGTGAGGATTTTTTGAAATGTTCGACACACGGAAAAATAGTTGCATGCAATTATCTTTACAAATGAAGAATTTATTAAATGATTGATTTAAGTATTTTGAGTGTTTTATTAAAATTCGTTCAAATAAGTTTTCGGCTTTTTATTTTTTAAATCACTGATTCAGAAAGTTTTAAAAATCATTTTTATATAAGCGCAACGATATTGATTCATATGATAAAAAATCATGAAATATGCAAAACAGCATTGCTTTGTAAAAAAAAAAAAAAGTTGTTTTTTTTCTATAAAATTCTTTAAAGAGAGATAGTTTATTCCCGGAAACGAAACTGTAGCATTTTTAAAAATAGTTGTATGCTGAAAAAAGAACAGAAAGTATAAATTTTTCAAATTACAAAATTTCACTAATATTTTAATTTTTGAAGTAAAATTGTGAGAATTTTTTGAAATATTCGACACGGGGAAAAAAGTTTCATGCAATTACGCATTATTTTAAAGTAAACTATAAGTTTTATGAAAGAGAACAAAAATTTCGATACTGATAAATATTTTAAATGAATCTCAGAAATGCATTGAATGCATTTTAATTTTAAAAAAATATATTAATTTAAATCCATTATCAATAAATACTAATAAAAAAAATTCTACAGATAGCTCTTGAAACATTTGGATGTTTAATTAAACATATATAAGTGTTAAAAATCCACTTTGGGGGGAAAACCTAGTTATATGCTAACATTCACTGAAAAAAACATTAAAAAAAAAAGAATACTATTTGATAAAAACATTTAATTTTTTTAATTTTAATTTTATATTTTTTCATTCCACTCTGTGTTAAAATTATTTAAACACGTATCTGCGGAAAAAATTATATTATACAAAACTAACTTATTAATTATTTTTAATAAAATTGATTAAAAATGCTCATTTAGCAATTAATTGTGACATATAGTTTTCGGCATTTTACTTTTTTAATCACTGTTTCTAAATATCAATGAACTTTTAAAAATCATTTTCTTTTAAATTCATCGATATTTATAAAATACAAAACTATAACTTATTAATATTTTTACATTAAAATTGATTAAAAATATTCATTTAGAAATTAATTGTGACATTCCGTTTGCTTAAATAATGGCAGCACTGAAAAATTACGTGGGAAAAATAAACAGAAATGAAAGCTTCTTGCTAGGAATTGTTGAAAAAGATAGAAATTACTTTGAATGATTAAAAATCAGAAAAAAACCTTTTTTTAAGGCAAAAAAAAAAAAAAAAAAAAAAAAATGAAAAGTACATTAAAATAACTGAGGATCATGTTAAAATAAGTATTTATCAGTAAAATTAATTTACGTGGGAAAAATAAGCAGAAACGAACAAAATGAAATTCGCTAGATTCGAACCTAGCCATAAGAAAGAATTAAGATACTTCGCGAAAGCGGCGAGTTAGCCAATCACGCCACGCAGGTTAGTAACAGAACAGAAAATAGGCAATAATAATGAATGGTCGGTTCAAATTGAATTTAATTTTTAATTGAGGGGATCCATAGGATATTCACATAACGATTGAAAGATTTCGATTGAAGATTACATTTAAATGTATTGCAAAAAATTTATTGATTTTTGATATTTAAAAAAAGCAATTAATAATAAAGAATATATAATACAAACATAGCTTTTTTTTCTTCTAAGGAATTTATACCTATTTAACTGACTATTTCCAAAAAAAAAATTTCGAAATGGGCAAATTCTTTGATTTTATTATGAAATTATATGTCAAAAAAAAGAAATATACATTAGGCATTATTTTAAAGTAAACTATAAGTTTTATGAAAGAGAACAAAAATTTCGATACTGATAAA
Organism: Trichonephila clavata; assembly: GCA_019973975.1. NCBI lineage: Eukaryota > Metazoa > Arthropoda > Arachnida > Araneae > Nephilidae > Trichonephila > Trichonephila clavata. The sequence goes on along the minus strand of BMAO01025514.1, from coordinate 12,028 downwards.
TATTTTAAATGAATCTCAGAAATGCATTGAATGCATTTTATCATCTTAATCTGACATATATAGTTGATAAAATACATCTTTCACTCGCATTTTTTTTTTTTTTTACTCGCCAAAGTTACTGTTTTCCCCCTGTTTAAGGCAGAATTTTTTTAGTGTAACCCTTGAGTTAGAGCGGTCGAAGGCGAAACAGGTCTGAAGTCTTTGGCGCAAAGCTAATTTTCGACGCCAATGTTTGGCTAAATGTAAAATCGCATATTTTGAATTATTTTAAAAATCATTACCTTCATTTTAAGGGCATAATTTTTACGTTAATGCTCTCAAACATCACCAACTATTTGCAAAAATTACGTACTTTGAAATAAAAAATGTACAAATTACTACTTTTTAATTTATTTCTCAGAAAAACATAAGTTTACGAAAATCACAATTTTTTTTTTTAAATCCGTAATTTTTAAGCGTTTTTTTCAATCTTCGTATATGTTACGGATAATATTACTGTACACACGGAAAAAAGATTTTGTGAGATTATCTTCATAAATGACGAAGTTATTTAATGTGAAGTAAAAATTAAGACTACTTTTTAAAAATTCTTTAAAAAAAAAGTTTTGGGAATTTTATTTTTTAAATGAATGGATCTAAAAGAGAAAGGCTTGAAGTTAATTAGTGTAGAATATCGATTTAATAACACGAAAAGTAATTCATACCCAACGATTTAGAAATAATTTTCATAAAAACGCATCAGTTTTAACACTATTTTAAAAAATTCGAAAAAAATAGAAAATATCGTTATTTTACAAAAAAACATTACACCGTGTCGTGGCAAAATAAATGATCTTTCCGATTCTGTAATTATTTTTTGTCTAATTTCGACACCGAAAATTGGATGACAATTTTAATATGGTGGAAAACGTAAGATTACCGCTCGGCCGAAACGGAAGGGAAGTTCCGCCAAGTAAGCAACCGGCAGGAGTAAAACAATTAGGCGTTTTAAGGTTTTTAATTAATATCTTTTTAACTAATTACAATATCGGAATATAAATAGGCAATACGGCTTCCCCGGAAAATTCCCGATCTTTTGGTACCTTCCGCGACTTTCTGCGTGGTGCTGTTCGTGAGAAGATAGACGCACATAGATAGATACATAGATACGTTTGTTTACCTTCGAATTTTAATAGTGTAAGAAGATGGTTTTTGTGCTCTCATTTATTATGCTCAATATTGTTTAGTTATTTTAAAGTTTTCCAGGGATCGGGATTCCATTTTTTTTCCGGTGGAGCAGGAGAGAGAACGAAATTTGCCTAATGTGTTCGTTGTTTGTGCGCATAAATTGGGTTCTCTTCTCTTTACTTTTTTTTTCTTACCCCCTATCACAGATGAGATGAACATACCAGAAATAACCTTAACTATTCCAAATACGCCTTTTTCTAGGGAAAGGAGAACGGAGAAGAAATTCTTGCTTGAGTAAGAAGTATCCCAGGAATCATAATTTGCGTATTCATTTCCTCCCGATATTCGAATGAGAATTATTTGCATTTTTACATCCAGGTTTTCCCATTTGCATTTTTTCACATCGTGACATCAGTTGACTAAAGATTTTGATCTATTATAAAAAATAAAAATAAATAAGGAGTGGAAATGGGAAAAAAATATCTTCCGACGTCTCTTTTAATCATTGGAATCTCGATAGAAGTGGTCGAGCACTCGGTAGTAATGTAGTTTCTTAGAAATTACAGCAAGAAGAGTTCGGTCAACTTTTATAGAACCACTAGCTTTCACGGCCCGGCGTTGCACGGGCTTATACCGAGGGTATAACTTAATCCCCATGTTAATTTCCTCCTTTCTTTCTGACGCCAACACTTTTGTGTGTGGTTTTGACGCGTACGATGTGAGTGCATGACCCGTGAGTGCGTGTCATGGCTTTGTCGCTTAACATTTTCCCTTCTCTTCACAAATTCAACACTTCCAATATTATTTTTCGAAATTACTTTGATTTCTTTGTTTCTTTCCTCTCCGCTTAGTCGGCGTTGCACGGGCTTTTACCGAGTGAATAACTTCATCCCCATGGAAATTTCGTGTTTCCCTCAGGCCGATAGCTCTTATATGCGCGATGTGAGTGATTTCTTTAACTATGTCATTAAAACTCCCTTTTTCGAAATTTGTTCTTGCGTTGGAGTGGTGTTCTAATTATTAGAGATGGGTGAAAGCGCAGGTGTCGTCCTCATCACTTGACCATGGTTGAAAATTTCGAGGTCCATCGCCAATAACCCTCGAATAGGCGAACAGTGCGAATTAAAAAATCACTCACTCCGTTTTCAGTTCTTTCGTTGCAATTTTTTAGTCCCCGGAAACGAAAATGTAGCCTTTTTAAAGATAGTTGTATGTTGAAAAAAGACAGAAAAGTAGAAATTTTTCAAATTTCAAAATTTCACTACTATTTTAAATATTGAAGTAAAATTGTGAGGATTTTTTGAAATATTCGACACACGGGAAAAATGTTTCAGGCAATTATCTTTATAAAAGAAGAAATTATTAAATGATTGTTTTAAGTATTTTGAGTGTTTTATTAAAATTTGTTTCGAATGCATAACATACTGCCATGGAAATTCACCTTCCTTTATCAAAGTTCCTGGTATGTGTGTGATTCCTTTATATAAACGTCACTACAATTCCCTTTTTCGAAAAAAAAATATCTTCCAGATCTTACTAATGTCAAACATGTTTCAGTTCTCTTTCTACTGCATTGTGTTACAGTGGCTTATTTGAGTGTAGAACTATTTTCCCCCTGACTCTCCCCTCAGATATAAGATTTATCTTCAAGTTTCTATTCATGACATGTCGAAAACAATATTGCTTTAGTAAAAAAATAATAAATTTAAACAATAAAAGAAAACTATTTTGATGCTAGAGTAAAAAAAAAGTCATCATTTTTTAATAATAGATAATTTTTAGGAATCTAAAATAATAAAATAATTTTCAGGTTTTCATTAATCAATCAATCGCTACTTACAGTTAGCTTAAAAATGTCTCTAGAACGTACTGATTGGAAGGAAATCCAAACTCTCTTTAAATAACCGGATATTTATTTACAAAACCTATCTGCACCCCATCTTAACGTATACATGCCCTATTTGGGGATCTGCCAGTAACACACAATTAAATGATATTCAAAGACTTCATAATAAACAGGTACATCCCAAGATCTGTTCTCCACGAAGAACTTTGTGTTGAACCCATCCACACCCTAATAGCGAATCTTTCCTCAACTTTCCATTCTGCAATCCATTCTGCAACTTTCCATTCTGCAATCATGACAACCCAACGATTAGCTCTCAATCTAACTTCATGAACCAGCCTCACCTCATGTACCGTTTGCCTCATAGTGCAACGAAGATATTACCTGATTTCTAAGAATTCCACCCCCCCCCATGCTGTTAAACGTAACGAAAACCCCCTTTTCGGATTGAAGAACGAAACGAAAAAGTTGTTTTGCGTTTCTACGGAAACTATGTTCCACCTCCCCCCCCCCACCTCCTGACCGCCGAAGCTAGTTTTGGCTTAGGCGAACCTATCATTCTCACTTTATTTACTGTGTAACTGAAGGTATACTGTGTAACTGAAGTAGAAGCCTAGCTACTGCTAGGCTGGCACTGAGGACAAATATTTATTCCAGGCTCTAGAACGTATTTTTATCCAAAATAATAAGCGTTATACCTTTTATTAACAAATAATTAATTTAATAAGGAAATAATAGAAATATTCATTTCATTTTAAAAAATATATTAATTTAAATCCACATTATCTATAAATAATAATAAAAAAATTCTACAGATAGCTCTTGAAACGTTTGGATGTTTGATTAAACATATGTAACTGCTAAGAAAAACACTATGTAAAAAACCTAGTTATAAGTACACATTCACTGAAAAAAATCATTCAAAAAGAAAATAATACTATCTGATAAAAACATTTAATTTTTTTAGTTTTTTCCCGGAAACGAAACAGTAGCATTTTTAAAAATAGTTGTATGCTGAAAAAAGAACAGAAAGTATAAATTTTTCAAATTACAAAATTTCACTACTATTTTAATTCTTGAAGTAAAATTGTGAGAATTTTATGAAATATTTGACACGGGGGGAAAAAAGTTTCACGCAATTACGCATTATTTTAAAGTAAACTATAAGTTTTATGAAAGAGAACAAAAATTTCGATACTGATAAATATTTTAAATGAATCTCAGAAATGCATTGAATGCATTTGAATTTAAAAAAAATAATTATTTTTAATAAAATTGATTAAAAATGCTCATTTAGCAATTAATTGTGACATATAGTTTTCGGCATTTTACTTTTTTAATCACTGTTTCTAAATATCAATGAACTTTTTAAAAATCATTTTCTTTTAAATTCATCGATATTTATAAAATACAAAACTATAACTTATTAATATTTTTACATTAAAATTGATTAAAAATATTCATTTAGCAATTAATTGTGACATTTCGTTTGCTTAAATAATGGCAGCACTGAAAAATTACGTGGGAAGAATAAACAGAAATGATAGCTTCGTGTTAGGAATTGTTGAAAAAGATAGAAATTACTTTGAATGATTAAAAATCAGAAAAAAACCTTTTTTAAGGCAAAAAAAAAAAAATGAAAAGTACATTAAAATAACAGAGGATCATGTTAAAATAAGTATTTATCAGTAAAATTAATTTACGTGGGAAAAATAAGCAGAAACGAACAAAATGAAATTCGCTAGATTCGAACCTAGCCATAAGAAAGAATTAAGATACTTCGCGAAAGCGACGCGCTCTAGCCAACCACGCTACCCAAACCTGCACCAGAAGTGAAAATAGGCAATACTAATGAATGGGAGGTTCAAATTGAATTCAATTTCTAATTGAGGGGATCCACAGGATATTCACATAACGATTGAAAGATTTCGATTGAAGATTACATTTAAATGTATTGCAAAAAATTTATTGATTTTTGATATTTAAAAAAAAAGCAATTAATAATAAAGAATATATAATACAAACATAGCTTTTTTTTCTTCTAAGGAATTTATACCTATTTAACTGACTATTTCCAAAAAAAAAATTTCGAAATGGGCAAATTCTTTGATTTTATTATGAAATTATATGTCAAAAAAAAGAAATATACATTAGGCATTATTTTAAAGTAAACTATAAGTTTTATGAAAGAGAACAAAAATTTCGATACTGATAAATATTTTAAATGAATCTCAGAAATGCATTGAATGCATTTTATCATCTTAATCTGACATATATAGTTGATAAAATACATCTTTCACTCGCATTTTTTTTTTTTACTCGCCAAAGTTACTGATTTCCCCCTGTTTAAGGCAGAATTTTTTTAGTGTAACCCTTGAGTTAGAGCGGTCGAAGGCGAAACAGGTCTGAAGTCTTTGGCGCAAAGCTAATTTTCGACGCCAATGTTTGGCTAAATGTAAAATCGCATATTTTGAATTATTTTAAAAATCATTACCTTCATTTTAAGGGCATAATTTTTACGTTAATGCTCTCAAACATCACCAACTATTTGCAAAAATTACGTACTTTGAAATAAAAAATGTACAAATTACTACTTTTTAATTTATTTCTCAGAAAAACATAAGTTTACGAAAATCACAATTTTTTTTTTAAAATCCGTAATTTTAAAGCAATTTTTTCAATCTTCGTATATAATACGGATAATATTACTGTACACACGGAAAAAGGTTTTGTGAGATTATCTTCATAAATGACGAAGTTATTCAATGTGAAGTAAAAATTAAGACTACTTTTTAAAAATTCTTTAAAAAAAAAGTTTTGGGAAGTTTATTTTTTAAATGAATGGATCTAAAAGAGAAAGGCTTGAAGTTAATTAGTGTAGAATATCGATTTAATAACACGAAACGTAATTCATACCCAACGATTTAGATATAATTTTCATAAAAACGCATCAGTTTTAACACTATTTTAAAAAATTCGAAAAAAATGGAAATATCGTTATTTTAAAAAAATAATTATACCGTGTCGTGGCGAAATAAATGATCTTTCCGATTCTGTAATTATTTTTTGTCTAATTTCGACACCGAAAATTGGATGACAATTTTAATATGGTGGAAAACGTAAGATTACCGCTCGGCCGAAACGGAAGGAAGTTCCGCCAAGTAAGCAACCGGCAGGAGTAAAACAATTAGGCGTTTTAAGGTTTTTAATTAATATCTTTTTAACTAATTACAATATCGGAATATAAATAGGCAATACGGCTTCCCCGGAAAATTCCCGATCTTTTGGTACCTTCCGCGACTTTCTGCGTGGTGCTGTTCGTGAGAAGATAGACGCACATAGATAGATACATAGATACGTTTGTTTACCTTCGAATTTTAACAGTGTAAGAAGACTAGGTTTCATGGCCCGGCGTTGCACGGGCTTATACCGAGGGTATAACTTAATCCCCATGTTAATTTCCTCCTTTTATTCTAACGCCAACACTTTTGTGGGGTTTGACGCGTACGATGTGAGTGCATGACCCGTGAGTTCGTGTCATGGCTTTTTTGCTTAAAATTTTCCCTTCTCTTCACAAATTCTCGATCCTAGTACCACTGAAGACCCACCGTGTAGGGGTCTGATGCACGTAAAATAAATCGAGAGCTCAGACGTCCTCCCGATGGTGTGATGTGGTGTGGTGTGGTAGTTAGGAGAGGAGGGTGCCAGCTCAGGTGTCATCCGCGTCACTTCACCATGGTTCAAAATTACGCGGACCGTCCCTAAAAGGCCTCGTGTTGCTGAACATTGGGACGTTAATATTCACTCAACTTCACAAATTCAGCACTTCCAATAATATTTTCCGAAATTACTTTGATTTCTTTGTTTCTTTCCTCTCCGCTTAGCCTGGCGTTGCACGGGCTTTTACCGAGTGAATAACTTCACCCTCATGGAAATTTCGTGTTTCCCTCAGGCCTTTAGCACTTGTGTGTGTGTGTGTGTCTGTGTGTGCATGCGATGTGAGTGATTTCTTTAGCAACGTCATAAAAACTCCCTTTTTCGAAATTTTGTACTTGCGTTGGTGTGGTGTGGTAATTAATAAAGACGGATGAAAGCTCATGTGTCGTCCTCGTCACTTGAGCATGGTTGAAAATTTCGAGGTCCGTCACCAAAAACCCTCGAATAGGCAAACAGTGCGAATTTAAAAATCACCCACTCACTTTCCAATTCTTTCGTTTTACCGAGTGAATAACTTCATCCCCATGGAAATTTCGTGTTTCCCTCAGGCCGATAGCACTTGTGTGTGTGTTTGCGCGCGATGTAAGTGATTTCTTTAACTATGTCATAAAAACTCCCTTTTTCGAAATTTGTTCTTGCGTTGGTGTGGTGTGGTAATTCTTAAAGATGGGTGAAAGCTCAGGTGTCGTCCTCGTCACTTGAGAATGGTTGAAAATTTCGAGGTCCGTCACCAAAAATTTTCGAATAGGCAAACAGGGTGAATTTTAAAATCACCCACTCACTTTCCAATTCTTTCGTTGCAATTTTTTATTTCCCGGAAACGAAAATGTATTTTTTTTTTAAAAATAGTTGTATGCTGAAAAAAGACAGAAAGCATAAATTTTTCAAATAACAAAATTTCACTACTATTTTCACGTATCTGAAGAAAAAAAGTTTTTTTTTATACAAAACTAACTTATTAATTATTTTATGATAAAATTGATTTAAAATGTTCATAAGCCTTTATTTACATATTCACAGTATAAAATTCAAAAATAAAATAATATATGTGATAGAAAATATATTTCAGAATATTTCCTTTTGTGTGTAATGATGTGTGGCGACGCAATGTCCCGTAGGAGAAAAAATTTAAGACAAGTATGAAAAAAGCGACCGGCGGGTTTCTGCGAGGCGGACACCCTCCTTCGCATGGACCGTGCACGGCAGTGCTGCAGTTATAGTCTTGAGTGTAGAGGGAGCTCTGAGCACTCCGCCACAAGAGCAGTTAACATTGATTGCAATAAATAAAAGTGGATCAAAAATAGTTAAGACAATTGAATTTAGCAAATAAAAAGAGAAATTTAAGTTATGGAGGATTGTACGAGTCCAGGAGAACTCTCCTGGGTCGCTTCCTCTTAATATTGGCTGTATAATTTTCAAGGTTTTGCATATTAATATTATCAGAGCTATTGAGTGAATCAAAAAAATTAATCGTGTGATCTTAGATATGCTGCTTAAAGGATGGAATATTTAAACAAAAAAAATGAAAAGTACATAAAAATAACAGAGGATCACATGTTAGAATAAGTATTGATCAGTACAATTAATTTACGTGGGAAAAATTAGCAGAAATGAAAAAATCGTGATCTGTTGATTCTAACTCCGAGCTACACGATATCACTCCGCATGAAGTAAAAATTGGGACTACTTTTTAAAAATTCTTTAAAAAAAAAGTTTTGGGAATTTTATTTTTTAAATGAATGGATCTAAAACAGAAAGGCTTGAAGTTAATTAGTGTAGAATATCGATTTAATAATACGAAAAGTAATTCATACCCAACGATTTAGAAATAATTTTCATAAAAACGCATCAGTTTTAAAACTATTTTACAAAATTCGGAAAAAATAGAAAATATTGTTATTTTACAAAAAAAATTATACCGTATCGTGGCGAAATAAATGATCTTTCCGATTCTGTAATTATTTTTTGTCTGATTTGAACACCGAAAATTCGATGACAATTTTAAGATGGTCGAAAACGTCGGATGACGGGAAAAAAAATTTTTCACTCGCATTTTTTTTACTCACCAAAGTTACTGATTTCCCCCCATTTAAGGCAGAATTTTTTTAGTGTAAACCTTGAGTTAGAGACGGTCGAAGGCGAAACAGGTGAAATGTCTTTGGCGCAAAGCTAATTTTCGACGACAATGTTTGGCTAAATGTAAAATCGCGTATTTTAAATTATTTTAAAAATCATTACCTTCATTTTAAGGGCATAATTTTTACGTTAATGCTCTCAAAAATCACCAACTATTTGCAAAAATAACGTACTTTAAAATAAAAAATGTACAAATTACTACTTTTTAATTTATTTCTCAGAAAAACATAAGTTTACGCAAATCACAATTTTTTTTTTTAAATCCGTAATTTTGAAGCAATTTTTTCAATCTTCGTATATGTTACGGATAATATTACTGTACACACGGAAAAAAGGTTTTGTGAGATTATCTTCATAAATGACGAAGTTATTCAATGTGAAGTAAAAATTAAGACTACATTTTAAAAATTCTTTAAAAAAAAGTATTGGGAATTTTATTTTTTAAATGAATGGATCTAAAAGAGAAGGGCTTGAAGTTAATTAGTGTAGAATATCGATTTAATAACACTAAAAGTAATTCATACCCAACGATTTAGAAATAATTTTCATAAAACCGCATCAGTTTTAACACTATTTTAAAAAATTCGAAAAAAATGGAAAATATCGTTATTTTAGAAAAAAAATTATACCGTATCGTGGCGAAATAAATGATCTTTCCGATTCTGTAATTATTTTTTGTTTAGTTTCGACACCGAAAATTAGATGACAATTTTAATATGGTGGAAAACGTAAGATCACCACTCGGCCGAAACGGAAGGGAAGTTCCGCCAAGTAAGCAACCGGCAGGAGTAAAACAATTAGGCGTTTTAAGGTTTTTAATTAATACCTTTTTAACTAATTACAATATCGGAATATAAATGGGCAATACGGCTTCCCCGGAAAATTCCCGATCTTTTGGTACCTTCCGCGACTTTCTGCGTGGTGCGGTTCGTGAGTAGATAGACGCACATAGATAGATAGATACGTTTGTTTACCTTCGAATTTTAATAGTGTAAGACTAGCTTTCATGGCCCGGCGTTGCACAGGCTTATACCGAGGGTATAACTTAATCCCCCCATGTTAATTTCCTCCTTTTATTCTAACGCCAACACTTTTGTGGGGTTTCACGCGTACGATGTGAGTGCATGTCCCGTGAGTGCGTGTCATGGCTTTGTTGCTTAACATTTTCCCTTCTCTTCACAAATTCTCGATCCTAATACCACTGAAGATCCGCAGTGTAGGGGAGAAATGCACGTAAAATCTGTCGAGAGCTCAAACGTCCTCCCGTTGGTGTGGTGTGGTAGTTAGGAGAGGGGGTGCCAGCTCAGGTGTCGTCCGCGTCACTTGACAATGGTTCAAAATTACGTGGACCGTCCCCAAAAGGCCTCGTGTAGCTGAACAGTGGGACGTTAATATTCACTCAACATCACAAATTCAGCACTTCCAATATTATTTTCCGAAATTACTTTGATTTCTTTGTTTCTTTCCTCTCCGCTTAGCCCTGCGTTGCACGGGCTTTTACCGAGTGAATAACTTCACCCTCATGGAAATTTCGTGTTTCCCTCAGGCCGTACGATGTGATTGATTTCTTTAACAATGTCATAAAAACTCCCTTTTTCGAAATTTGTTCTTGGAGTGGTGTGGTATGGTAATTATTAAAGATGGGTGAAAGCTCAGGTGTCGTCCTCGTCACTTGAGAATAGTTGAAAATTTCAAGGTCCGTCACCAAAATTCTCGAATAGGCAAACAGGGTGAAATGTAGTCTTTTTTAATATAGTTGTATGTTGAAAAAAGACAAAAAAGTAGAAATTTTTCAAATTTCAAAATTTCACTACTATTTTAAATATTGAAGTAAAATATTGTGAGGATTTTTTGAAATATTCGACACACGGGAAAAATGTGTCATGCAATTATCTTTATAAAAGAAGAAACTATTAAATGATTGTTTTAAGTATTTTGAGTGTTTTATTAAAATTTGTTTCGAATGCATAACATACTGCCATGGAAATTCACCTTCCTTTATCAAAGTTCCTGGTATATGTGTGATTCCCTTATATTAACGTCACTACAATTCCCTTTTTTTAAATAAAAAATATATCTTCCAGATCTTATTAATGTCAGACAGGTTTCAGTTCTCTTTCTACAGCACGGTGTTACAGTGGCTTTTTTGAGTGTAGAACTATTTTCCCCCTGACTCTCCCCTCAGATATAAGATTTATCTTCAAGTTTCTATTCATGACATATCAAAAACAATATTGCTTTAGTAAAAAAATAATAAATTTAAACAATAAAAAGAAAACTATTTTGATGCTTGAGTAAAAAAAAGTCATCATTTTTTAATAATAGATATTTTCTAGGAATCTAAAATAATTAAATAATTTTCAGGTTTTCACTAATCAATCAATCGCTACTTAAAGTTAGCTTAAAAAGGTCTCTCTAGAACGTATTTTTATCCAAAATAATAAGCGATATACTTTTTATTAACAAATAATTAATTTAATAAGGAAATAATAGAAACATTCCTTTTATTTAAAAAAAATATATTAATTTAATTCCATTATCTATAAATAATAATAAAAAAATTAAATATTGCCTTAGTTTCGTAAAATATCTATTATTTTAAATCCATTTTCTAAAAAAATAAATACAAACATTCTCACCGTTAATTATCGAAAGGACTATTCATTTTTTCATTTCGTTGTTTTTGAATGTTAGATTAAAAATATATAAGAATGAAAAAGCCTGGAAATTTATTTACATTCACTGCACAAAATCATTCAAAAAGAAAATAATACTGTGTGTGAGACTAATATATGTTTCAGAATTATATTTTTTTACAGTATTTTTTATTCCACTCATTCACTTTTGCCAAGAACGGCAAGTTTGACCTTGGCCACTGAGCATTAAACAGAGGGAGAAAAAAAAATAATAATGATTCTAGCGCATGCGCAAAGCCTTTAGAATGTCTTTAAACTTTCATTATTTTTGAGGGCTCAATTTTTAATTGAAAATTCCAAGTTTTCACAATTGATTGGAAACAACAATAATTTTTAAAGAGAAAAAAGGTTACAAAAATAATGCTTGTATTATTTCTCGCAAAAACTTTATTTTATGAAAATCACAAAAAGAAATCTTTAAAATCCGTAATTTTTAAGCGAAAAAGACACACGGGAAGAGAAAAAA
>BMAO01025513.1:0-33449 GCA_019973975.1 Trichonephila clavata | reverse complement strand
GGCATTGTCAGCAGAAGCGATAACGAACTGTGACGTATAAGATCCCCAGTATAGTCTACGGCGTTTTATACAGTAGAGATTTAAGGTGCCACACACACACACACAAGAAGAAATACCAGGGATTGAGGTCCGGGAAGCGTGGAGGACAAACAACAGATCCGCCACGTCCAATCCGCTTTCCAGGATTTGCAGAATGGAGATGGTTACGCATCGCAATCGAAAAATGTATTGGTGCACCATCGTGCATGCTCCACACACTTTGGTGTGCTGGGCCGCTATTCCCTGCAGTAACTCCGGGAGGACATGCTGTAGGAAAACAAAGTATTTTGCGCCATTGAGTGAGTCGTTTGGGCTGTATATGTATATCCCCGCTTCCCTCCGTCTGGCTTCTCGTCCTTTCGAAGACAACTATTATCGTTATTTTCACCGACTAAGTATTGTTTACGACCCCCTGTTCTATGGTGATTTGGCATCCCTATGCTCCCTGCTATTACCCTTCTCAATTTTTCGTTTGAATTCAGCAACACCCTGTATATGGAAAGCAAAAAACAATGAAACTGCTCAAACCCAGACGAGAAATGTCGACGAAAAGTGGGGGGGGAGGCAAAAATATCAGTGTACTTCCCATGGATGGAATATCATGCAAAAAAATACAATTAAATACTATATATACTTGGAAACCATATATAGTCATTTAAACAACATTTTCAAAAATAAAACATTTGTTCGAATGGGGTATGCAAAACAATATTATGAACTGTAAATTGAATACATTTTTGTTTTGATATTTAATAAGCGCTATTTTGTTTGATTATTACTTTAAAGTTTCTTTATTCAACACTTAACTAAAACCAATATTATTGTATTGAAACACAAAAAAGGGTTTTTTCTTGAATAAAAAAAAGCCAGCTTTTTTTAAATGGCTACGGCATCTATAGGAGTGTATCAGGTGTCAATGTATCTAGTGCCAATAACAACCGCGGTAAGCTATACTTCTTAGCAAAATAATTAATTATTATTTTAAAAAAAATAAAAATACCATTTTATAATAAATCAAATTAAGTTGTTAATTTAGTCTTTTAGTCGCCAAATCTGGAAATGGGATCTGAAATGAGTCGCCAGATGCAGGATGGGATCTGAAAATGGGAAATCGTTAATCCGGATCAGGACAATGGAACAAAATTATTCAATCATTGTATTGTAATCCATCCTGGACAAGTGAGAAAAATTTCGAATGAGTCAAAGTGGATAAAAATTGAGTTCAAAGATTCCATAAGTGAAACCTTTAAAAGGGTGTTAATAAAAATAGCTACAATCAGTTTTTTTTAAGAAAATTTATCGTCTAGTCTACATCATGTAATGTGTTTAATACATTTTACTCATGTTAAGAATGGTATTTGGTAAAACAAGCTTAAAATTGGTATGAACTATATTTACTCCTTCACAACTATTCGGCTATTTATTTCACTATTACTTCATTTTCAATTGCTAAGCGAAAATACGATAGAGAAAGTACACTTTCAGCGAATTCTCCAACTTTTCAATCTCACGGAAGCAATCTGTCTTGCCAAAATAAACTAAAAAAACGGAACAAATTATTTAACTGCTCCGGGGAAGAGATAATTTATCTTTAAGTTAGACTGTGTTGTCTTCGAATAGACACAGCTCATAAATAACTGTGAGTTATTAGAGATGAAATATAAAAATTCTGCATACGCAAATAGAAAAGTTTCCGTTTTAGGGAGAAAGTTATAATATCTATTTGATATATTTTTAAAAAATGCATTATATCACAATATTATTGTTCTAATACGAAGGTTTTAAAAATAAGAATTTCAAAAAAAATATCAAATGAATTACATTTAAACATTTGTCATTATTACTGTCTAATAAGTTATTAGCTTAGGATTTGTATATTTTCGCATTTTATAGTGAAATGTTTTTATTTTAATTTTTCCTTAAGCTACTTTCTGACAACTAAGAACTGTGTGTATGCGTTTGAGCGTTTGTGTGTGTGTGTTGTATGTGTGTGTGTGTGCATGTGTGTGTGTGGATGCGTGTGTGTGCATGCGCTCGTATAGGACCGATTATAGGGTATCGGGGCCACCCACGTGCAAACACCTATTGTGCCATCCCTCTAGAGAATTTTTCATATTTTGACAAATATTTGACGTTGACGTTATAAAATCTACCTGTATAAGAGTAATTAATTAAAGTTGAAAGACAAAAAAATCACTTATTTCCTCCATTTTGTTTTCCTAAATTGTAAAGATATTATTAAATTTTGAAAACGTTTAATTTCCTCAAAAAACACATATTGAATTTAATCACTGTTATGTCCTATATATATAGGTAATATTAACTATATTAGATATTTTCGTAAGGCAACTTCTGCAGAAATCTTTTTTAAGATGCCTTTGTTAAGCATTGATCCATAATGTGTCATCAGTGTTATTGATAAGCAAAAAAACCTTTTTTTTGCGGTATTGCCAGCTCTGCCACGAATTTTGTTATCAAATGAAGGATGTGTGCAAAGAATATACATTAATGGAGAATTGTGAAGCAACACACTGTGCACTAACATTATATATTTTTAAAAAATAATGCTATGCTATCGAAAAATTGGGACTTATTTTAATCTTTTAATAACTATATGAAATTCAGCATATTTATTCGACTTAATTTAAATTTTATCTTGAAAAATTCGTAAGCAATTTTTCGCTTGAAGAACTATATGCGGCCACTCCTTTTTTTTTAGCCATCTGCGTGAGGTGCACACCTTCTAGGATCAGTGTGTGTGTGTGAGAGAGAGAGAGTGAGTGAGTGAGCGATACCGATAACTCACCCAAAAATAAGATAATCTCAATTGAAATTTAAATATTAAAGGAGCTGAATGACATTACATTACACCCCACCCCAACAGAGCAGTAAAACAGTCTATATTCGTTATTTTTCTTCTGTTAATGTTTTCTAAATTGTCTAATTTAAATTGGAAAAAAAAACATTAAAGACCTATGCAAATCAGGTCTTGGTTTACAAGCCAGATCTTACACAGGACTGCAAAACCATAACATCACATGGGCTTTGATCCCTTAAAATCTTGGGGTGTAAGATTACGCAACTAGTAATCGTTACAATATACTTGTATAATGGAGATACCTTCTTTAAACAATATATTTATTTCTTCGAAAGTTGATAAATGAGTTATGAGAAATATGGTGTGACAAAGACTATTATTTATCCGTCATGGTAAATACAAGAATTTCATATAATTAAAAGAAAATTTGAAAATTCCTCATTTCATTACATTTTTATAAAATAATTTGTTGCAGTCATTATTCGGTAAAACGTCTGTGCTTCGGACATTAATTTATTTTTATTTTGTGACTAATGTAAAAAAATAGTCATTGATATCATCTGAACATAATTTAAGGTATCCGACAACTTTAAAATAAACGGAGATATGTGGAATTTTTTTTGTGGTTTTAGATTTATTTAGCAGTTTTAAAAAAAACATGCTAAAATTAAAAAGAGAAAAAGAAATTATTTTTACTAAAATGGGAAAAAACTGATAAAAATATGCAAAAAAGTACATAAACGGGGCCCATTTTGTAAAAAAAGTTGATGAATAAGTTTTCAATTTTTTTGTATTGCTTTGCTATTCATTTTTTTAAAATGACCTTCAGGATAACAGATATTTTATTTTTTTACAAAAACTACAGCACTTTATCTTAGTTACTATACGATATTGCTTAAAAAAGAATGATAATATTAACATAAGAGACTGTAAATTTTTTAATAAAACAGTGATTGATGAATCTGAAGGTTAAAACACTTCTACTATTATACAGAACAAACACAAAAAATTTTAGTTATTTATTTTCAAAACTTTTTTAGCGATCGCTGTCTCTATATGAGTATTTAAAAAAAAAACATTTCGAGTAGGTATAGAATCTTTAAAATGCGCAAAGTAATGACATCTGCCTTTACTAAAACACTTGCTGTTTTTTTTTTCTAGAGAATGGAAACTTGGTATTTTTATAAAGCTAATAAGATGGCCTATAAAATAAAATCATAAAAAAAATTGTCAATTTCTGGCAAAATTCGAAATTTTAGGGTAGTCGGATACCTTAAGGGTTACAAAACTGAGAAGGTTTTGCTAATTTGAATTCATGTATATCTAAAGCAAATGCCTTCAACTGAGGTCTGTGGCTGCAAAGCTGTGTGGCTATACTCATGAGCTTACGGGAAGATTTGGCTAGCCACTGGTACAAAAACCAATACTATTGAAAATCCACCATAAAAAGGGACTGATTCACTTTAAATCTTTCGAGTTTCAGTCTTCCCGTTGGCCTAGTTAGGAAGTTTAGAAAGTAGGGTGTCAGTTCAGGTTTAGTCCACGTTGCTGAATTGTTGTTATGCATCCATTCATACACTTAAATTTACTCAAGTTCCAATTTCCCATTTATTTTTATGTTGATCAGGACAATTATACGTCAAAATCAAAACCAAACGTATGTTATTTCGCTTTTCGAGAGTAGTTTAAGTATTATGTGCAATGGTGCTAGTAGAATATTAAGTAAATACTAATTTCGTTCATTAATTCGTGTAGTTCTTATATCAAGAATATATAAAAAAATTCATAGGGTATAAAAAAGTACAGTAACTGTTATGACGTGTTAAAATAAATAAAAATTTCTGAATATAAAATTTTGATATACAGGACCAGACCAACAATTTTACAGAGTGAGTATATATATATATAGGTAGAGAGTATACAGATGACTCGGAATTACATAGGAATGTAGGTTTACAAATGCTGTTGTTGGGAGCAATGGTGCAAAGCAGAGAAAACAGAATCAAAGGAACATAGAAACAGCAACACATTAACGGGACAGAAAATATTTTATTGAAAGATTGTACTATAAATGATGTTCCACATTATGACCAGAATTCGTCTGGTAGGCCGAATAGTTCTCGAAGATTTCTGGCATCACCGGAAACTACAGTGTTTCGAGAGATGAGATCTTCAACTGAAAGAAGAGTCTCGCACACCAAACTCATCATGTGTTCAGAAACAAACTCACGACACCTTTTGTTCCCACTTGCAAAGGTTATGTGATGTGGAACACGCCTGTTCAGGTATCGTTCCTGGAACAACAGCCGAATGGTGTGCCCATTACAATCCACAGCTCCATAAACGATCAGCATATCATCCTGTTCTTCGTTTGAATACGAGTTCACCCAACTAGCTCGGGAAAATTATCGCAAATGATGACTTCCTGCAGGATCTGTTTTCACGAAACCCTCCAATCAGCACCATCAACCGCAAGATTGCTTGGAGGAATCTTCCAGAACGTAAGGAATTCTATGAAGCGGTGTTGTCAGGCCTGCCAGACGACTTCTGGTTGTAATTTCGAGCACTGATGTAAAACAACTTTTCAATAAAATATTTTCTGTCCCATTAATGTGTTGTTGTATCTGTTCCTTTTCTCTGCTTCTTTCCACCATAACCCTCAACTACGAAATGTGTGGCTTTGCATTCCTATGCGATTCCGATTCGTCTCTGTACCCTCTACACATCTTGAAATTTTCTCGGTTTTGTGCAGAATCACTTTGTATGCAGGCACATATTCATATATATACATGTAAGAGAGAGGGTGGTGTCTAGGGGTATGTTGAATGAAAGAGACGTTTATGTCTAAGGAGATTTAATGACAAATCTACAGGTTGTTAAACCTGACTAGCCGCGCGCTGCTGGGAAAAGTAAGTGCGCTACTTTTCCCCGTTTGCAATGAGTTCACCACTGTTCACTTTTCACGACGATGATTGTAAATACGAAGCAGATGGAGTTTACACTTGATGTGATGAATAGGTGGGGAAATTGACCTTTTTGTTCTACTGGAACATTTTTGGACGATGCCGAATAGACTTTTTGGTTGAGTCTCAAGCTTTGGTTTGGTTTGGCATAAGAGACGGTAGTATTGGTCTCAGAGCGGAGAATGGGCTCTGTGTAGGCGTCCAAGGAATTCGTTGATTCAGCGTTCGTCATTGTGTTGGGTGATTTCGATGAGCGCCGTTTGTTTTGGGTAACTTTTGATTTTAATACGAATTCAAAAACCATTAAGGTTGCAAGGGTGAGCCCCCATATAACGGAGAGGGTGGTGTCTAGGGGTATGTTGAATAAAAGAGACGTTTATTTCTAAGGAGATTTAATGACAAATCTACGGGTTGTTAAACCTGACTAGGCTCGTGCTGCTGGGAAAAGTAAGTGCGCTACTTCTCCCGCTTACATCTAGGGGTACAGAGAGTGGCGCTGGTTTCGCCTGAGCGTATACGACATACCATATGCCACGATTTCACTTTCATATGTTAAATTTAAAAACCATTACTTTGTAATGATTCGTTTGCCCATCATCTTATAGTCGACTAAATGAGGAAATAGTTTTTATTCTTTTTTTAAATTTTTGTACGTCGCATGGGTTTTTAATGCCAAATAAACATCATAAGGTGCTAAAAGCAAATAGGATCCGAACAGATAAAAAGCAACCTAGTACTTTTCAGACCTAAGAGGACTTATTGATAAATAACATTCTAAAACTTTTTTGCTAGCTCATTGGTTAAAAGTTAAAATGATGTCATTTAGTGTCATAACTCTGGGAGGAAAAATGTGGCAGTTAAAATTGCAGTGATTAAAAAACGTTGATTTCAGAAATCTACTAACGCAATGTCGTTAAGATAAAAGAGAAATAAAGCCGCTCATCCGGCATTGTGGTTAGTAACGCTGACTGAGATGCCGTAGGGGCTGAGTTCAAATCTCGGAGAAGGCATTGATGTTTGTAAATGTATACTGCCTTCACGGCATTAAGGTACTTTAAACAGCCGTCGAGCCGCAAGTTTTTGCGTGAGGTTAGTGGAAGGGAAGAGACGTGGGAACCCCCTGACCACTCTTAGAGTGTTTTACCTCAAAATTGGGGTGTAACTGAACAAAATCATACTGTCACCTGCATGGTTCTAAGGCTAACGACAGGTCTAGCCTTAACCGCGTTGAATTTCGTGGACCTTGATCTAATGTTACTGTCGATCAGGTGGCATAAGTAAAAACAACAGAAGTAAAAATCTGTATGCAGAGAAAAAATTTTAATTTATAGATCAATGTTTAATATAAATTCTTTATTCACTCTATTATTAATAAGTAATATTTTTTTAAGAAAGAATAAAAAGGCATGGAGAACAAAATAAGCTTCAATGGGGTTAAAATTTAAAATGTGTGGCAAGAGTTTGATTTTACTCGCAGTTTTATGAAATAAAGCATTTATTTTATTCATCCATGACAAATCATAACTAAGTTTTGTGATTTGCACATGGATAGAAATTAAATTTCTTTTCAAACAATACAAACAACATAATGTTCTCTTTAAGTCTTCTTAAATAAGTTAGATTTTAAAACTTGGAAACATTTCATCCTCGTAAACTAAATTTTATCATAAATAATCATTGTCTCATCCATTTTTACATAACCCAGTCTAACAATTCTAAGACTCCTCGTGAATAACGAGGGAGATGCGCTCGAAGAATTCAAAGAGATCGGCGAATTTCCGTTGAAACATGCTAAACAACAAAGGAATTGATGGTATTTCCCTCATAAGTAGGAACTGGAACTTGGAACCATTATTCATGCTGATATACATGGAGAGAGAAAGATCAGAGCCTCCTCTTTGTTCAAACAGACATATGCTTGTGATGTGAATAACAATGGTTATTTATTCTCCATTTCTTTACCTGAAGCGGAACGATTTTGTTTTATAATAGAGAGTGTTAGATAAGAACTGTATTTATATTGCAACAATTTTTTGAACTTTTTATTTAGTGCAGTGTCTTAAAAATAATTTTATTTTTAGTGAAATATGAATGGTCGACTTTTTAGAGCCATTTTAAAGAATTTACGATGTGTCATGAAATGTAAGGTTTTATTTAAATATTTTATTGTGTTTTTAACACAAATATATATATCTTCAGAACCATATAGAGCAACAGCAAAAAATATCCTGCTTAAGAGTGGAAAAGTAAATGTAATATTTTCAATATTCTAAAGATTACAAGAAGAATTTTGGAAATAGTATTGAAGAGAAAAAATGCCAAATATAAAAAAGAAGCTGCATTACTTGATATTTAAAAGAAAACTTTTATTCTTCTTTCAAGAAATGATACGCGGCTGGCGTGTCGTGAGTTTAGCTCTAGTACCGCTGAAGACTCGCCGTGTAAGGAGCTATGCACGCGTTTAATCTGTCAAAGGCTTAAATATCCTCTAGTTGGTGTAGTGTAGTAGTTATGAGACGGGGATGCCAACTCAGGTGTCGTCCTCGTCACTTGACAATGGTTCAAAATTATGAGGTCCGTCACCATAAGCCCTCGAGTAGCAGAAAAGTGTGTCGTTAATATTCACTCACTCAGGAAATGATATTAAAATGTAAAAAAAAGTCAAAGAAACCAGGTGACCAATTTAGCCTTGTCGTTATTGTAATGAAATTGTGGCTGAAGTGTCGCGGGCTCGAATTCTGGTACCAGTGTAGACCTCCATGTGGTGGCGACTGATACACTTTAACATTCTCGAGGCTGAATGGCCTCCAGTGGTGTGGTGTGGTGCGGTGCGGTAGTTAGGAAAGGGGATGCCAGTTCAGGTGTCGTCATCGTCATTTGACCGAGGCTTAGAATTACGAAGTCCGTCACCATCAACCCTCGTGCTGCTTTATATATAGAGTGACGTTAATATAACTCTTAACTCAAGGAAAAGAAATGGTAATAAATAAAATTTAAAAAATTGTAAGTCGTTTTATTGTTTCCGCAACTACTTTTAACTTTTAATTTTTGAAAAAAAATAATGGCTGATGTGTGTTTAAAATTTTTAAAAATTTGCATTATTATCTTCATGTTTGTTTAGTTGAATATTTTCTCTTGTCGCAATCAAGCAATGTATAATTGAACAACAAAGTCACTGATTAGAGTGGCTGCTTTATCCGAGAGGCTCGCAAAGTAGTGGCCATCTTTGCCGAATCGGAGGTTCAAAACCTAATGCCATTGAAAAACCGCTGTGTAGAGGGAAGGATACACATGAAATCTGTCTAGATTCAAAGCCCCCCCCCCATTGGCGTGGTGGGAAAGTTCGGAGAGGGGATTGCCAGATCAAGTGTTACCTTGTCACTTTACCCTGGAACAAAAATCGAGATCAACAGCCCTCATGCTATACTTCACTGTTCTCTGTAAACTAAACTCATATTAAATCACTTATTAGAATAAAAATATTTATCGCACAGTATATTTACTTTACATCCCCATAAAAAAAACTTAAGGGGACACAGTACGATTCAATTGACAAAAATTGATCACAAAGTCAAATTTAAATTTTAGCCTAAATTATTCTTTATATACTTTTCTATAACCTTACAAAATTTGAAAGCTCTAAACTTAAAAAAAAAAAACAGAATAATGATAGTTTTAGCGTTCGTTTTTATTCACATCTCTAAGGCAAATCAAAACTTTAAACTTACTTATCTTGGAAAGATAAAATATAACGAGTTTGTCTTCATTTAAAATGCTAAGGCTTTTTTTTCTATTATGCCTAATGCTTTGAATTTTTTTTTTACTTATTGCTAATAGTACATGTAACAAAGGTTGGTATGCATTTTTAAATCAAAGCAACACTTCTTTTTTTAAAAATAATTGAACTCAGAATTTGTACATTTTTTTAAGGAATTTTCAGTAAGCATTCATAAGAAGAAGTATTGTACAAATACTAATCATGTTATCGCAAAACCCATACCAACTTTTGTTATCCTTAGTTTGACGTACTTGTAAACCAAAGTTCATGCGTATATGTCAATTTTTGTAGGAGGAGTAGCATTTTAAAATCACTTCACAAATTTTAAGTTTTTTTCTTAAAAAATTAATTGGCTAACTTTTTATGGAATTTTGAGTACAAAATCTGTTTTACATACTATACACACATAGGAGGCAACCAAAACAATTTTGAAAATCTTTAAATTAAAAATGTTTTCTTAAATCGTAGTTTAAATAAAATATGTAAAAAAAATAATAAAATTAAATTTGTACAGGAAGAGTAAAATGAAATGTTTTAGTCTGCAAAGCATTCAGAAATCCAAGCAAATAGTAACCGAACGCGTATAACTTTGACTATTTTTGCTGGATTTTCAAAATAAATCTATTTAAAACAGCACATATAATTTTTTTCTAATTAAAATAAGATTTCATAATATTTTAAAACATTTTAAAATATCTTCTTTTTTCTCTAAATAGTCTTTCAATCATTGTATTTCTCTTTTAAAACCCTAAGATGTTATATCTTATTTTAAAAGGAAAATTAAATGGAGTCGGGGGAAAATCCCGGATTTTTTCCGAGTTCAAAATAAACATTCCATCAACGAATCCCACAAACACCTACACGTACAAATAGCTCAACGTCAAAATGAGCCATTTCTCAAAACAAATTCCTGAACGCAAAAACAAAGCGAAACAAACATGTACCTTCCATTTTCTAAGGTAAAAGGAAAGGAAGGTATTGAGGCCAAAGAAAATGTTTCCAAGATCCCAAAACATTTCCTCTTTCGGATGGAAGAAGTGTTATTTTAAATTTATTTCTTCCGCGGAAGTGGAACTTATTGCACTCGGCTGTAAGAATAAATTCATTCGATCCATAAACATTGCAACGGAGAACAGTTTTATCGGTCATATTTCTGGAGAGAATGATAGTAACATATGTAACAGTTCATTATGATGTTAGTACTAGACGCGGGATCTCGATTGACGCCTCCAGATCATCAACATCAGGTGTATAAAAGAGCTTTAAAGAATGTTATGGTTTTCAAAAATTGGTTCTGGGATTTTTGTATTGAACGGTGTTCTTCTTGAACTAGTTAAATTGTTTTGTTAACGTATCCGACTAGGGTTGCAACTTTTTTTCAAAAAAGGAGATATGGGGATTTTTTTTTTATTTTTAGATTTGTTTCGTGCATTTTAAGAAAGATGTGCTAAAATTAAGAAGAAAAAAAGAAATTATTATTACTAAAATGGTAAAAAATAGGTAAAAATTGACAAAAAAATATCATAAATGCGGTCCATTCTGCACCAAAGGTTTATGAACAAATTTTCAATTTTTTTCAATCTAATGTGTTGCTATAATATTCAATTTTGAAATGACCTTCAGGATAAGAGATATTTTCTTTTTTTTACAAAAACTAGAGCACTTTATCTCAGTTATTATGTGAAATTGCTTAAAAAAACAGTGATTATATTCACATAAGGGGCTGTAAATTTTGTAATAAAACCGTGATTGATACACCTGAAGGTTAAAACAATTCTACTCTTATACAGAACTTGAAGAAAAAAATTCAGTTTATTATGTTCAAAACTTTTTTAGCAATCGCTGACCCCGTTTGATTATTTTTAAAAAAATCACATTTCAAATAAAAACGCGTTTTAAAATATGACATCTTAAAGTAATGGCATGCTTTTACTAAAACACTTGTAGTTTTTGTTCCAGTGAACGGAAAATGATAAACTTGGTGTTTTTATAAAGCTAATAAGATGGGCCATAAAATAAAATCATAAAACAATTTGTCAATTTTTGGCAAAATTCACAATTTTAGGGTAGTCGGATACCTTAATGTGAAAAGATTCTACTAAGTTCATTGAAGTATGAAATGTTTTAATAAATAAAAAAATTGTTTCAAAGAGTATTGAAGATGAAATTACATTTTTTATTATGTTTTACCTCAGATATGGCAATCGTTAACAAATTTTGCCAAAGTAATTCTTCATTAACGAAACTTATATCTCAATCAATTAATATCAATTAATTTGGTATCAACAATGAATAAAAAAATACAGATTGATATAATTAAAGGGACAGGTACGATACATAATTAAGGGGACGTGGTATGATTTACGCAAAATTTTTTAATTTAAGGATGTTCAAAAATTTTTTTGGTTGCTTCCTATGTGTGTATACTATGTAAAACAGATTTTTTGCTCAAAATTTCACAAAAAGCTACCTATTTAATTTTTTAAGGAAAAAATTTCAAATTTGTGAAGTGATTTTAAAATGCTACTCCTCTTACAAAAATTGACATATACGCATGAACTTTGGGTTTACAAGTACGTCAAACTAAGCATAACAAAAGTTGGTATGGGTTTTGCGATAACATGATTAGTATTTGTACAATACTTCTTCTTGTGATTGCTTACTGAAAATTCCTTAAAAAATGTACAAATTCTGAGTTCAATTATTTTTAAAAAAATAATTGTTGCTTTGATTTAAAAATGCATACCAACT
Source organism: Trichonephila clavata (assembly GCA_019973975.1). Lineage (NCBI taxonomy): Eukaryota > Metazoa > Arthropoda > Arachnida > Araneae > Nephilidae > Trichonephila > Trichonephila clavata. Next base: position 21,100 of record BMAO01025513.1, on the reverse strand, counting down.
TTTGTTACATGTACTATTAGCAATAGGTAAAACAAATTTGAAAGTATTAGTCACAATAGCATTTGCATTTTAAATGAAGAAAAACTAGATATATTTTTAAAGTTTTGGTTTACTATTTAGATGTGAATAAAACCGAACGTAAAAGCTATCATAATTCTGCATTTTTACAGAAGTTTAGAGAACTTTCAAATTTTGTGAAGTTATAGAAAAAAAGTATATAAAAAATAATTTAGGCTAAAAAAAAATTAAATTTGACTTTTTGACCAATTTTTGTCAATTGAATCGTACTATGTACCCTTAATCAAGAATTTCCCAGTGAAACAAATGTGGCCGTGGTAGCCTAGGGGTTACGGTAGTGCTTCTCAAAGTTTCAATATTCGCGACTCAATATCCCATCATAATTTTCTTCACCCCTCATACAATAACAATATATTAAATTCAATAATACTAAACTTTGACGCAAAAACTACGACACAACTAATCTGTTAAGTGCCACCGGAGTATATAAACGTCTCACTCAGCCAAAGCTTTAATTTCCCCAGACGTATATATACGTCTTTCCGAAGTACGCTCTTTTCTGTGCATAAACTTATTCCGAAGGATTTGGAATGCAATAAAAGGACCTTGACAATGTGTGCGAAGGATTTACTTATTTCAGATTATTTGCTTCTATATTCCTCCCCCCACCCCCAATACATCACATGCGTACACCTACATGGCAAACGGTTGGCATTGGAAAGCGAATCGCGTAGCTTTTAATCGGCAGTTAAGGACTAATTATAAACCGTACAAATTAACAAGATAAGTATTAATTTTTGTATATAATTTTATATATATGACAATCCCATGGAGCACTGGTAGTAATTAAACTTGTTCTTAACTTGGTATTGTTAAATTAATTATAAAATACATTGTGTAGCACTGATGCATTTATAAGTGTGATATATCAGTTTAAATGTGTATTTTATTTTTTATAATGTCAGAATGCATTTTTTGTTGATATTTTTGAAATAAAAATTGTTTTCTACTTTTTAATATGCTCGCGCCCCCTTGCAGAGTTGTCACGCACCCCAAGGGGAGTGCGCCCCACAGTTTGAGAAACGCTGGGTTACGGTCATGAACCCATGGCCGGCGTGTTGAGGGTTTAAGTCCTGGTGTCACTAAAGACCCGCCGTGTAGAGGAAGGGGGAAGATGCACATTCAATCTTTCAGGCTCAAAATGCTACCGTTAGTGTGATGTGGAAGTTCGAAGAGGATGACATATCATATCTAGTCCTTGTCACTTGATCAAAAATCAAATCACCAACAGCCCTTGTGTTCCTTTATAGTGCGACGTCATTCTAATTCTTACCCAAAATCAAATTATTTGTACATAGTATTTTCATTGGAATGGTGTGGGGACATTTTTATGTGGTTGCAGTCGAGCAAATGAAGAAACACTTTTTTAAAAAAAAAATTAATTCCACGTTTTATTGACGAACACATACAAAGCAAAAAGCAACAATGCATACATACACGGAGTTATCCAACTGACAAAAACGTTCATTTTCCCTTTCTACATAACTCAGTTTTTATATCTTTTTCTACCGGAGGCTTCTTGAATCTTCGATAATCATATGATTCCCGGTGTTTAATAGACTGATTGGTTAGAATCGATGACCGATGCAACATTGCATCATTTCACTTTGAAATGAGTCAACATTTCAATTCAGTACACTGTAAAATTGGAGACTTTGCTATCGCCTTATATGTGTCAACCTAGCGTGTCATGAGTTCGATCCCAGTACTTCTGAAGACCCGCCGTGTAGAGGAGCGATGCACGTCAAATATGTCGGGAGCTCAAATGTCCTCCCATTGGTATGGTGTGGTAGAAAGGAGAAGGGGGTGCCAGCTCAGGTGTAGTCCGCGTCCCTTGACCATGGTTCAAAATGACGCGGACCGTCACCAAAAGCCCTCGTGTAGCTGAACAGTGCGACGTTAATATTCACTCACTCATATGTGTCAACATGGCAGTTATTGCGGAGATCAAGTTGTCGTTAAAGTGGTAGTTTTTTTCTTGTTAGACAGGTAAAGCAAAACAATCAATCATTACACGATGACTTAGAGGGTTCAAAAATATCAAAAATTACAGAAAATATTCCGAACAAAAGCTTGTAAATGGAAAAATTTTTAATCTGTATTTAGAGTGCGTATAGTAATAATAAAGAATTACAGAATATGCTTCAGGTCCTTCTCGAAGATAAGAATAAAATCATACAAATTCTTATCTAATATTATCATATGATATCACTTGGATTAGTGAGGTGGTTTAAGAAGGAGTTCTAACTCAGGTGTAGTCCTTGTTTTTTGATCGAGATTCAAAATGAAGGTTCATCACTTGCTTTTGTTGCTTTATTAAAAAAAAACCTTTCTCTATCTCTCTTTCTCAGTCTTTCTTTTTTTTCTCTTTCTTTCTTTCTCTCTCTCACTTTTTATATCTCTCTTTCTCTCTCTATTTCTTTCACTCTTTCTTTCTTTCTCTCTCTCTTTCTCACTTTTTATCTCTCCTTCTCTCTTTATCTCTCTCTTTTTATCTCTCTTACTTTTTCTCTCTCACACTTTTCTCTCTCTCTCTTTCTCCCTCACTCTCTTTCTCTCTCTTACTTTCTCTCTCACTCTTTTTCTCTCTCCTCCTCTCGGTCACACGCACACGATATCCCCAAGATTGATCAGAGAGTCAACATTGATAACCTGTCCCGCACCAACGCAACTGGCCAGAAAAATATAACAGCTCCCTGCTTAAACAGTTTGAGGATATTCAATTAGTGGATGAGGTAAGCAGGAATCCCTTGAAGTACCTTCCAGAAACCGATCATGTAGCTCATTTTAAACTCCGTCAGTTGCTCGCACAGCTCTCTCTAGATTTAGGTGAAGTGTATTGATTTCTAATCAATCATATTTAGCATTCAAAAAACAATACACGTATTTCAGCGGACCTTTATAGTAATTGTATAAGTGGCTCACTCTACAGTCTAGATGTTTCTTGACCCAATCATGAGCGATAGCTTCGTAACTATAATAATTTTTGCCTTCCTGCATATGATTAGAATGATTTGTGAATTTAGAATGACTGCAAATGATTTCTGTTTCCCGCAAGTTGTGTTTATTTTGCATGTTTCCATCATGATGTAGAGCATGTTTTGCGAACAGGAATACATATTAATTTTTTATTTGAGAGAGAAAAACTATTTCTGCATACTAAAGATTTAGAAAGATGATTGAAATTTTGGAAACAATTGGCAAATGAATTATGTATTATTTGCACCAGGCTGAGGAAATTTTATTTAAAAATTGAGGAAATCATTTTTCTGGTTTAGCCAACCTACTCTAACCCCATTCTATTTATAAAACTGAACAAAGTCGTAGTGAATGTGAGTCCTAAATCCGTTGTTCATAAAAATGTCGCATACAAAATAAAAGCATTCCAAAATATTTAGATATCGCTAGAATCAAAGAAAATTGGGCCATTTACTAACACATTCAGTTATCTAAATTTAAATTCAAAGTTTGGAAAATAATAACTGATTAATAACAAAATTAGTAATATAATAAATATAAAAATGTAAGCTTTTATTTAAAGAATTTTGAGTAATATTATTAAGTAAAACTAAAATTATTATTTTTAAGAACTTTTTTTCCCGCTATAATAAAAATATGCTAGAGCTAAATGCTTCATAAATATTATAATAATGAGCTACATTAGCACCATCTATTATTTGGCAAAGGAGTTATTTAAATGTAATGAAAATTAATAGAATTATGAACACATTCATTGTCCTATTTATACAGAAAAAATAATTTCATATTGCGCACTTTATTCAATCAAATAACTATAAATAAAATGAATAGAGCATTTTTACTCACACGTATATGAATATATAACACACACATATATGATTAAGTTGTTTTCTTGAGACGTAGCTCCAAATCGTTTCCATCTTTTAACAGAATTACTTAATGACTTTTACTTAGTTTGTTATGCATTAAAATTACGAACTAATTTACCAATTCAATCACATTTGTTTTGGACTGGTTTCTAATGAGGGACTATTCCTACTTCCCTCTAACCCCCCTTGTCAACTCTCGGACCCTGCTAGATGTGTGGGAGGAACTCATTGATCAAACGACATGATTCACTAAAAAAATTTTATTGTAACAAAATTCAACACAGGCATAATAATAAACCAATTAAGATAGTTTTGATCAATTACTAGAGCGCGAAGGTGAGACCAGTTAGCATGGAGATATATTTACAGACATTCAACTAATTTCTACGATAATTTATACAAGCTCGTTTTTAACTCGGACGCGCACTAACAATTTACTCTCTAACTTCTATTTAAATGAGAAGCACAGAACCTGAAGTCTTATACTTCAAAAATCTTATAGATGAGGCCTTGAAAACTAAAGGTTGACTTAATCACCACGCATCCGAGCGATCCTCATTTTGGTTATCTTCAATTCTCACTTCAACAATCTTAAATACTCATTTCACTAACTCTCAAAACTCTCGAATACAGAATTTATATAATAAACTTAATTTGCATAATCACGTTTTCTTACATTCGGTGAAAGTTGGTTGAATTAATTATTTCCCTTAAAGAATCGCCAAGGTGTCCGTTAGTGCTGCGTATAGATCCGTCACAAGTTCTATAACATTTTCATTCTAGAGAAAAAAAAATAGCTTCGATTTATGTATCTCGACATTTATCTGACGAACGATACGACCATTTTGTTGTACGAATGTTTTAAACTTATTTTTTTATATATATGTTAAAAATAGTTTCTTAATATTCTCAAACAAGCAATGGAACAATAGCTACAGTTTATATTGCTTAACACATTTGTTGTGCACAAATTCTATAAATCTATCAATATTCTAAGTATAAATTACAAATTTAATCGTAAAAATCATAAAACATATTGAAAATTGTGAAAACTAAAGATTGTCATTAAAACATTCATTAAATTTTGCATAATAACGTTTCAAATATGTAATTAAATTAGAAGAATTTTTCAACTCCCAAAAATCTATAATCATTCTTATTGCAATTCACCGATATCTTTCATTGTTGCATATTTTAGAGATCTAATAACATTTGTGTAAATTTAAAAATTCTATCGCGTGCGGGCATGTATAATGAATGTCACGAATTACGGTTATGATTAAATTTAATTATTCAAATTAAAAGGACTCGCAATTATTTTTAATTGGTGAATAATCTGTTTAGCCAGTTCGAAAGCTTCGGCGAATCAATTCATTGAACCAACGAAATTGAAAATCATGCTCGATTAAAGTAATTCTTGTTCCTGATAATTTTGTTCCATTGTGTACTCTGAAAAGTCTTTCATAGTGGAAAATTCTGGTGAATAGAATGGATTGTTTTCTTTCAAGCATAATTTTTAATTCTAAAGGAAGAGATGATTTTTCCTGAAGAAAATTTGAAATACAATTACGAAAAGGAGATTTCATTAAAAATAATTTACATTAAAATGCTATAATCCGAAATATACAATATTTTTTTTCCAATTATTAATCAAAAGTGAAGGATTAGCATACTTATTCAATTCCTACTATTAGTTCACACTCTACTTATATATTTATATATTTACATATCTTGTTGGAATTTTAATCATTAATAAAATACTTTCTATTCATCCATTCAAGTTCCAATACACTTTTTTAAACCTGTAGTGGATGGCACTTGATGCTAATACAGTTTTTTCAAATATTAGTTCATAAAATAAATTAAAAAATGAATACATAAAAACAAACAAAAATAATAGTCCAACAGTATATATAGAAAGGAAACTCATTCGTTGTGTCTCTGTAGCGCAATGGATAGCGCGTTGGATTTTTATTCCAAAGGTCGTGGGTTCGAACTCCACCTGGGATGGCTTAATTTCTGAGACTGTGATTTCTTTTTTACTACACTATTTTATTAGAATAATTAAATGTAATTAATGAATAAAAACAAACAAACAAACAGTTCAACACCATATATAGAAAGAAAAATAGAAAGTTACAAGGAAAATCGCTTTCTATTTTGTCACTTAGTATTGTGATTCTGTCATATGTATATACACATTTATATATAATTGTAACTATTTAATAAAAAGTAACTAAAATAAAATTTTGCTTTGCTAACTTCAGCAGAAATTGACTAAAGTTTTTTTTTTCTACTACTTGTTTTTAATTTTAAAAGTAAGAAGAAATAATATTTAATACTGACAAAATTATTCACAATTTATTTATTTATTAAATAAATAAGTCGTAATTTTTTCTTAACTTTCTGCATATATATTCAAAAATTTTTGTTAGTAAAACTTACATATAATTTCGTATCTAATCATTTAGCAAGTATTATATTGTCATAAATCTAACACTAGAAGCAAAACTAAATATAAATATAACAAGATATAATATAGGCCAAAGTTAAATGGTCACAATTATGTGTTAGCAAATTGTTAGTCTTAGGAACTACGATTATAGGGTTAAACTAGGATTTAAGATTCACGAACATTCCCCTATATTTGTTTTTATCATTGGGATGAAAGGAAAAGAAAATAGTTTAAGAAGTGCTTCAAAGGAGCCGTAAGAGTATTCCAGCCAGAAAAATCATAAATTTATTTTTTCAAATCCCCTTACTCTTAAGTAAAAGTTCGTGTGAAAAAGCACAAAGTCGCCAAGTGCCATAAATGCAGCCAATAAAGGAACACCGTCACCACTCATGTTTCGAAAACGATTATTGCATTTGTTAACATCTTTTGGTTGATCGACTCATACGGCGGTATTGCAGGAACATTGTAGGGCTATTTTCGAATAAATGAATGAGTAAATATTAACGTCGCTCTGTTCCGCTACACGAGGGTTTTTGACGACGGACTTTTGAACCATGGTCAAGTGACGAGGACGACACCTGAGCTGGCACTCCCTCTCCTAACTACCACACTACACTAACGGGAAGATGATTGAGCTATCGACAGTTTTAATGTGCATCGTGCCCATACACGGTGGGTCTTCAGTGGTACTGGGATCAAACTCAAAACATGCCAGCCACGAGTCCGTTACCTTGACCATCAGGCTACCGTGGCCGGGCTGTTTTCGAAAGACTTACATCCTTGAAATTTGGCAAGTGCATCTTTTGATGAGTAGATATATATCATGAACGGATTTGTAAAATCTACTTCCAGTGTGAGGGGGGGGGGGTTGCGGATACGTTTTAAATGAAAATTCCCGTTTCTGAATTATTATCTATAAAGATTAGAAATTTGGCAAGTATATATATTTGTTCAGTATAACTTCGCTAAGAATAGATATTGCGGAAATAAATTCCCAAAGAGTGGAGTTTTGAGGGATGTGGGGGATATGAAAGATAAATATATTCCGCTTTAGAAATTTGCCCTGTTCTTAAATTAAAAGATGAAAGCTATAAAATATTTTTAATGCAATTGAAAGGGTAAAGCTAAGACTTAGTATCAATAACTTTAAAATAATCTATATATAGTCATACATTATCAGGAAATACCCATTGAAAAGTCAGTGAGTAACGGCTACTATTTAATAATTATTTCTTTTCCAAATTTTGGATTTTCCGATTAAGCTCCCAGATTAATTTCTAAGTATACCAGGATTTAGAACTTAGTTATTACAAATAAGTTGCTTACGTTTCTCAGAGTGTGTTTCAACTTTTTAAGAATTTCTTGAACTACTAATCAGAAGTTTAAAGATTAGAGAGCCTATTGTGTAATAATGAAGATAAGCTTATTACACTGGGAGTTAAATCTTCTGTGAAGATTTAATTTTAGTGAATTCATAAATTAATTTACCTACGGAAAAAGATTATAATGTTAAGTGTGCGCAGATCTTTTATTCACTACATAAATATAAAATAAACACTATTAATACTAACCATTTTAAATATCACTTTTTTTTAAATGTTTTTCGTGATGATGTAATGTATTTATTTATTTATTTTACACACGATAACAATAATTACATTTATGTTGATGGTGAGTCTTTGCATGAACGTGCAAAAATTGTTAAACGGGACAATGTATTGCAAATTTTACAGCCAATTATGAATAAAAATCTACATGCAGAAAAATATAGAACTTTCTATGATATTCAAAATATAAAAACTAAGACCAAGAGTATAGCCTCTGTGTTTTATATGTCCTAAAAATCACCCCATAGTTTATAATAGACCGTCATGCAATGAGTTAGCTGCTACCATTTCGACAAAAGATGGTTCTATAGACAGAAAGGTTGATAATAGAGTTTATGCGACGAGTGAACAAGATTCTATATTTGTGAATTTTTAGTCACCAAAAAAAGACCCGTTGCTGTTTCCTTTACTTTTTCCTTCAGGGGCAACAGAACTACGTAATAGACGCAAATTGTAATTTTACAATTTGAGCATTGAGTATTTTAACAGTTGTATAATTTGTACAATTGAAGTTGGTCCACCATTAGGCGGATAGTGCCAGTTAACCGCTTCAATTACAAATGTTTTTGAAAAAGTTGCAAAAAATCATCACATTTTTTTAAAAATTTTATTATTAAATACAAGGAAATGAAACAAAGCAAAATATGTAAGTTTAAAATTAAATTTTCAATTTTTTACAGGTGTAAAAGCATTTAGTTTTAACATAAGTTTACTATCCCGAGTTATCTCGGGCCAATAGAAAAAAGTCAAATATTAGTCTTTGTGTGATAGTTTTTGAAAGAAGGGACGACACAAAGAGATACCCGACATTCTGCACACTGGTATCTGGTCTCTTTTCTTTCTGGCTTATCTCTGGATTATCTTTTACGGGAACATATAGTACACTCAATGGGTATACAATCGTCTTCAATAAGGCTAAGCATACATAAGAATCACTTCTACTATTTCTAATGTTCAACTCTTCATAATCACTATCTGAAAAGTCATCACTCTTTCGCTATCTTGCATCATCGCGATTATTTTATTTTTTTCAACGCAACTATCCTTCTTTATGCATTAATAATCCACAAGCAGACGTGTACTATAATATAGGGAAAACACGTGACCAGTCCCGGTAAAAGAACCGCGAAACCACCAATCTTTGACAAACTACCAATAAAATCTGAATATTTCCTTTCATTTCCTCCAGGCCAAGTAAAACCGTCACAAAACAAATCGTAGTGACAAATTCTGTTTCACCCGAATTTTCTCGGGATAATAATTAATTGCAATACAAACAAACCCGGGATAACTCGGGATAATTAGGCAAGCGGTTAACACACTATGGATCACATGTTTATCGTGTTTTGCGCAGTTGGATGTCATTTGCTGTTATGTATTGTAACTATTCCATTTTTTTAGGTATTTAAAACCCCCAGTATAACTGATCTAAAAATCTCTATTTACGTGAGCATAAATCTTTCAAAATATTATGGATTTATTTAAAAATATCCAACATTGCTGAAAATATTATGTGAAAGCATATTTCTAAACTTTAAGATAAATGTACATAAATTGCTGTCTTACCCCTCCCTAAGAAAAATATAAAACAGCACACTTTCTGTTCCGATAACTTTACCATATTTCGAAATCAGGTGTCAAATATGGTATTCAAGAAAAATATGTTATACCGTAAAAAGTATTAAATAAAAGGAAATATAAACTAGTACTTTGAAATTATTGGATAACACTAATGTATCTAATTTTAAAGATTAGTAGTTATACGTTCTGAATATCTGGTGCTTTTAAATGTCTTGATAAAATTTTTAAAAACCGTCGACTATTTTCTTTCGAAATATAACTAGGGCTTCTAATCTATACTAATAAAAGAAAGAGTTTGTGTGTTTCAGCTGTTCCGGCGAAATTAAGCAACTCAGAAGTATGAAACTTGGCATGTAGAAGCTATAGGTCGTTATGCTATTAACCGCGAAGAATCTTTTTCGAAATTCACTTGGACTTTTTTTAAAATTCAATTTTTATGTGATTTTTCAGTTAAATGGAGATATGACGTCATCAGCCATGCCAAGTCTTAACTTAGCGAAAATTAATGTTTCGAGCTGCTATGGGGGGAAATTTTAGCACATTTTATAGTAAATTTACTTATTTATGGTTGTATTTATTCGTTTTTTTAACTCTTAGTGGAGGAATTACAGTTGTTTTTCGAAAAAAATCATCCTAAGAAAATGTTTTTTCTAAATTGTATTTTTCCGATTGGCAACACTAATTTGATAACAGTAGATAACAGTTGGAAAATGCATTGGTTTTCCAGCTAAGCCTATTATGTATTTTTTCAATAACTAAATTAAATTCGTTTAATATACTCTTTTGTTTTGCTTATATTTTGAATGATTATTCCGAACCATTTCTGGGTTTAGATTTAATTTTGTTGTTTCTTTTTCAGCTTAAAAATTTCTGATTTGTGTGTAGTCAATTGTATTTCTATTGTAATTTCTGTTTTGGTTTAAGGCAGCGTCACATTTAATATTCTTTTTTTATTTTGACCTTTACATGTATTCATTTGATTCTTCTGTATTGTTTCTGGTTTTAGATTAAATTTGTCATTTATCTTCCAGAATTTCTGGGTTTTTTTTTTTTTTTTTGTTTTTTTTTTTTTGTGGTCAGAGGTTTTATGTTATAATTTTTTTTTTACAATAATTCCAAATTGAATTGGTTTAATATGCATTTTTATGGTTTTCAGTTGTTAATGTTGATTCTTTAGATGTTTGTTTAAATATTGTAATTACTATTTTAGGTTAAGTGCCACGTTTATTTTATGAACAACCATTAGAGGTAATTATTTTCAATTGTTAATTTTCAAAACTTCACAACTATTTTCAATATATGCTTATAAGAAAGAGCATAGTGCTATGCTATTTCCAATATAAAGACAATATATTCAGAAGAAGCGTATAAATTTTATTCTTCCCGGGAATATTATATTAATATAATCTACTTTCAGAACGTCTTGAATTTTAAAACATTTACTATACATTGAGAGTGAATACATAATTATAAAATATCATCTTTTATCATTTTTCCTCTGTGGTCTTACTAGCAGAAAGTTTAAAAAATCTGGTTAATGTATGGGATTGTGATCATTTTTTTAAAGTAACACTTATATTTTTTTAACAGAAATGTTTCCTTCCATATCTATTTCTTGTGGTTAGGGATCTAATAACTTGAATTAGAAATTGTATATTTTATCAGTTAAATTTATTTATAATGCTTCATTATTTATCTTTTTTGTATTTATTTAAACTCATAATGATTTCTCTTTTATATCTATCTGTTTTTTCAGTGGTCTGGTTTGAATAGCTTACATTGCTCTAGAGTTCTTTGAAAACCAGATGTATACTTGCGAAGAATAAAGAATTACGAAGTAGTAGTTGTTTATTTAACTAAACATTTTTGCGAATTCCGCATTTGAAAGGTACAACATAAATGTCTTCCTAGAAAAAGCATAATAATTTAACAATTTAACTGAAAACTGAAATGTTTTGCAAATTTCAAATGTAAAATTTATATTTCTCTCTAACAGTTTGTGGTAAATTCTTCGTATGCAAGATTGTAATTTGTAAAGTTGAGCAAAAAAAGTGAGAAAATTGTATGAAGTTTTACTATAGGTTCATTTAAGTATGCTATACAGAAGAGTAAATCGCGGTTATGCGGAGAAAATCAAATAATCATCAGCAAACCCTACGTATGCTAAAATGAAAATCAATACTATAGTTCAGTTATTATTCACCTTACTTATTTGTTGGTTCCACTTATAACAATTTAAGAATTTTGCGACACATTAGCAATAAAATAAGTTTAAGCTTATTTATAAATAAACTATTTTACATACTTATCTATAATACTCTATGTAAAATAGTTTATGAAGATAATTCTCAATGTTAAATAAGATAATATGTACGACAAGGACAAACAAATATTTGAGTGTAACTAATTACGAATGAATTATAAAAATACATTTAAGGCGAAATATGAGCTTGATGATTTTTGATAATTTTGTTTACATTTGGTGGAAAAAATGATAATGCAACTCTAATTTTGTCATTTATACTTAAAAGTTTCGATCTTTATTTTTTCATTTTTATATTTGTTAATGCTGAAAATCCAAATTCCCGCAAGTAAGATGTAGAAAATTGTAACAATATCTTAAATCTTTTTTTAGCTGTTATGAGATACTCGCTTCTAACCTTAATTCAAGTTGAACTAAATGATTCGAAAGTTTTAAAATTAAATCTCGATTATTACAGAGCGGAATTAGTTTTCCTCTTCCATTCAAAGTTAATTCATGTACAGATGTATCCAATCACAAATGGACTCGAACCCAATTAAATTTTTTTATATCCATCTATATCCTCTGAAGAATAAGTCACATATACCACGAAAATTCTTAGTTTATTTCTATAAAGCAACCGAATGGTTCGGTTGCAGACTTTATTTTTTTTTTCTCAGAGTATAAAAAAATCATTTTAAAAAAATTTGGTGGCACACTAGAGTGTTGTGTCACAGTGGTCGAGAATCACTGGCATATATATATATATATAGAGAGAGATACAAAAAAAATAATTAAAAAAATTAATTTTTAAAATTAATATTAGTACAAAGAGCTTGAATTTTCAAAAAAAATGGAGATAAGACTTATAATTTCGGTTAAATGATATTAAAATCAGAATCGAATTATTTTTCTTCAATATAAATAACCAAACGCAATCATAATTGATAAATGACTACTGAGTAGTGAATAAAACAATGCACACATCGCAACACATTTAATAACCATCCCCGCGTCATCGAGTCAGCTCGATCCAAGCTTTTTCTGTCTTCCGCTTTTTCGTGTTCTGTAATTTCACGACAATAGTTTTTATTTAAATTCCAAACTCTAAAGAAGCTTTTAAATGTACATGATGTGTTTTTTTCCTTGTGACTCTTTGGTAGGTATCCTCTTGTCGCAATTAATGCTAAAAAACTGTTTCTCTTCAATAAAACTCTATTTTGATTTCTTACCATAAAAAAAGCTAAAATACCTAAACTTCATTCCTCTTCTGAAAGTACTTTTATAAAAACTAATTTATTTATTTTATTTTCCCCTCCATCTGTATGCAAGAGCTATATGCCCTTTCCGCATTAGTGGATTTTGAATTTTTTTTTGGGGGGGGGGACTTACTGTACAGTTTATCCTAATATTTTTTACCTTATAAATGGAAAAATAAAAATAATTAGAATCTCATGTGAAAGTGTTATTAGTACCTTTAAACTTAAATGCAGGTCTTAAAAAATTATTTCTAAAATAAAGGTATTTTTAGCTAGCAGAGTTCCGATTAATATATTCTATAATCGAAAATAAAAATGTATAACATAATACTGTGCAGAGCTACGTAAGGCATTTAATGTTAAAGTAGCTTTCTGTTTTCCTTTCAAAGATTAACTAGACCATTAAAAACACATTAGAAACTTTGTTTGTTTTGTGTTGAGTACAAAGAACGCCATTATGGGTCATTCTTTAATCAAGAAGGGAGCAGATGGTTTTTTTTCTCAAAGTACCTCTCTTTTCAGACGAATTACGCACTCTTTGATAATCGGATTTATCACCTGCCCACAGTGTTCCTCTTTCCAAGGTTAACTGAAAAGTACTGCGTATATATACAGCAAACTTTAAGCTCAAGAAAATAAGAATAACAACGTGAGAAATAACATTGAGAGAGATATTCATGTTCGTAGGTTTTCAGAAATTGAAAACAAAGAATGAAAAATGTAAAATTATTGCGGTATTTATTAGAACGAGCAGTAAATGATACAGGAGAGAGAAGTCATTTTTTTTTCAATTTAATTTATAAAAAAAATATTACGTACAATGATTTGTTTATATTTATTTAACTGAACATTTCGCCTGTTTAATTTGTTTACTGAATAGAAAAATAGTTTTTTTTTGGTGTCTTTGTTTTGTTAGATCTGAAACTGAATAATATAATAATATTTTAAAAACATATATTTGTTATGAATGACAAGTATTTCCTTTTTTTTATTTCTTTTTTATCTACAAGTCTTGTGTAGATAAAAAAGAAATAAAAAGAGGAATACAGAATTTTTTTTAATAAAAAAAAGGAATACCGCTTGATGCCATGAGAATAAGAAATATGCATTTATGAAGGATACGAAATAATTAGTGTTGTGAAAAATAATTGCTGGCGAGCCTTTCCAAACTCCTTAAAAATAATTTCGTATTTATTATAGAGCAATATATGATATGATTGTTGTATCATCAAAAATTAATTTACATATCTGAATAAAATCTATTGTAATAAACAAAAAAATAAATCTACTAGAAAGTTTTACAAGGACAATTTTAAGAACCAAGAAAAGATTATATATTCATGGTTTTTAAGAATCAAATTTTTAGAATTCATTATCTTTACATGTGAAGAAAAATGCACTTAAAATTTCTTATAGTAACATTTGCTGAGAGAAAAACAAAGATTATTAATTACATTTGATTTTCTTATGAGTTACAGTAGAAGCAAAATGAAATGCAAATATTTATTTAAAGGGAATCTTAAAAATCGTCTCAGACGATTATAAATTATAAAATTCCAGAATTTTTATATTCTGTAATATTAAATAAATGTTCTGCAAAACGCGTTACTCTTGATTTTAAGGGACATTTAAAAATAGTTGAGTTGTAATTAATTATATATTTCACAGCAAAATGAACATTATAATTGAGTCAAAACCATTTTTATAAATAATTTTTTTGACAAAGTGATTTTGACATCACATTAACTACTCTGTTATTAGCGTCCGCGCGCGCGCGAGTTTGCTAAATAGTAAATTTTGGATTTCTTAAAAATGTTCGTAGTTATTTTTTTTACGGTTTGAATAAAAGTAGCCCAGTGATTATGGATTGTCTTTGGAGACAGGCTGTAAAATGACCTAACCGAAACTGAATAATTTAATGCATATTTCCAACAAAAAATTAGCATCATATAAGCATCTTACATGAATTACATATTAACTTATTCAAATTAATAGTTTTTTAATTTTCTTTTTTAGAAGAAAAATTACTTTAAAAAAATTTGTAACTTAAAAAGGAAATTTCTCTTTTTTAATACTAATTATATGAAAATCATAAAAAAAAACCTTGAATAAAACAAACATTTGGTAAAAGGCTTTTGCACAAAAAGTGTTAAAATTATAAATCCATTAGGTTAACAAAGTGTACCTGAAATTTTTTTTAAAGTTTATTTAACGAATTTTCTTTTTGGTTTCTTTTTAAAAAATTATGTAATTACTTGTAGCTTAAGGGTCCTCTTTTTATTCAGACTTATTACCTCATTAAGTAATTTTTCCTCTTCAGGTTTTCAGAAAAAATTTCGAATTTCTTTCTTTGTATTTTAGGTTTATAAAGTAGATTTAAAAAAAAAAAAACTTTTATAACAAATTTTTTATTAAATATTTTTTTCCGGAGACTTCTGAAATATAACTATGCTTGTGGATTTTGCTGAGTAGATAATTAAGAAATTTGAAATTTTACCGAAATTGAAGAGACTTTTTTTTACACAATGCTTAATTAATTTCCCTAAGAAAATCTTTTACTTAAATTTACTTTTGAAAATACTGATCAGAAACTGATTTAAAAAAGAAAAACACATACTGTGTACTTCTTTACAACAGACAATATTTTTATTATAAAATATGCGTGTATGATTTATTTAACTTCGTTTTTTTTTTTTAATTATTCATTTAGCTTAAATTGTTCTTGAAAGTGCAGTAAATAAAAACTGCAATGAATTGTACACAACACATACATTCACATATAAATTCCTTTTCATAAAAAAATACGCCTTGTTTGTACATTTATAATTAAGTTTTAAAACAACTCTTCGGAAGCGTTTTAATTTGTATTAAGTTATAAAAAATTAAGTATTATTTCATTTTCCCTTCCAAAATGCTCTGGAGGGAGACAATATAGATTCTATCACAGTTCAAACTAAATTGCCGAAAAGTGAGCTTTAATGAGATATAATGAATTAAAACAGCAAGATCTTATATTTCTGATTATTCCTTTTGAAGTTATAAAGATAAAACTTAACAAGAAAGTAACCCGATGAGACTTACTACAATAGATAAAAAGATGTAATTAATAAGGGGAGAAAGAAAATTTTTAATCTAATTAGCGACTTCTTTAGAAGACTTTTATCGACGATTTCTTAAAACTGAAAATACATATAATAAGCATTAAATTTGTAATGAGAAAAAAAAATAATAAAAAAAAACGTTGTAAAAGCGAAATATGAGAGAAAATGTAATATATTTTCCACATTTATTTTTAACTAGTTAGTATACCCGTTCTTCGCAAGGGAACTGAGAAATTAAACAATACAAATTGAAGGATAAAGAAGTTTTTAAAGAGTTAATTTTACTTGAATTACAAATTAAACAAAAAAAAATCTTTTTGCATATCTCAGCTGAACAAGAAACCATATTTGTTGAATTTGATGTCTGTAATAGCTGATTAAAAGGATTATTTTTTATTTATAACGCCCCGTAACTCTCTTGTGGGTCGATTGTTGAAAACATCTTCTTAAGCTGAACTCTGCTCAGCAACAGTAATACATTGTTACAAATTTTGTGTAATAAGCGCTTAAAATAGTGTAAATAATTTACATCTGGTGAGTAATACGTTAATATTATTTTCTGTTGTATTTATTTCATGTTAAAATTATATCAGATTCGCAAGCAACTACGTTCCTTATACTATAATGTTGATTCTATGGAAACATAGTGAAATGTCGGTGATACAACCAAGTTGGCATCATTTTTGGAGACCACGTTGGGAACTTGGCGATTGAACAGTGTAGAAATTTATGTACTGTAGCGCCACCTGGTGGGGTGCTGGAGCACGGTGGATAGCTATGAAACCTTACCCACACAGAAAATACATATACATGCCTATTTTCATAGTGATCGGTTAAGAGGTGTTGGAGTGAAACGATTTCATGTATACAAACACCCATTTATATATATATATATACATATATATAACATTAAAGGAGAACCTTATCAAACCAAATTTTTTTGTGCTTGGTGACCATGTCGGCAACTTGCCGATTGATTGAGCGGTGTAGAAGTTGCTTTTCTGTAGCGCCACTTGGTGAGAAGCTGCAAAAAAGATGATAGCACAAAAACCTTCTTCACAAAATATACATGTAGATGCTAATCTTCATAGTGATCTGTTAAATGGTGTTGGAATGAAGTGATTTCATACAAATCCATTTCCAGCACATCCATTTATATATATATATAATCAGCCAACGTATTTTAAATGACATATACACAAAAAATTATATATAAATAAAGCGAAAATTATAAATTTATCACGTTATTTATTTCAAAAAATAGCAGATGTTCTATAACTGAATAGTTACGATCGTGAACTCATGGGTGGCATTTCCAAGTTTCGTACCCGACTCATAAACCCACTAACGACCCAGCGTGTGGAAGGGTTTTCAGTGTTACGTTAACTTTCTAGTACTGTTACAACTTTCTAGAGACTGTAAGTCCTCCCATTGGTATGGGGTAGAAGTTCGGAAAGTGTAGAGCCAGCTCAGATGTCATCCTCGCAGCCTGGTCCAGGTTAAAAACTAAGAAGTTCATTGCCAATGACAACGAGGCCGCGGTAGCCGAGTGGTCTAGGCATCGGATCGTGGCTAGCATGTCATGAGTTTGATCTAGTACCACTGAAGACCCGCCGTGTAGGGGAGCGATGCACGTAAAATCTGTCGAGAGCTCAAACGTCCTCCCGTTGGTGTGGTGTGGTAGTTAGGAGAGGGGGATGCCAGCTCAGGTGTCGTCCGCGTCACTTGACCGTGGTTCAAAATTACGCGGACCATCCCCAAAAGCCCTCGTGTAGCTGAACAGTGGGACGTTAATATTCACTCACTCACTCACTCACTCACGCCAATGACAACGAACTTCGAAACTTGTCAATGGCAATGAAACATCGTTGCCAGTGACTTCGTGTTGTCTCACAGTGCGATGCAGATTAAATCCAAAATAGAAAATAAGTATCTTGAGGGCGAATCGAAAGCGAATTAATATTTGTACCCCTTGTATATCTTCTAAACAATGAATACATATTTGTAAAATCTAAAATATTTCCTTTAGTATACACTAAAGATTAAATATGTGTCATTCTGTGGGGTTTTTTTTTAAAGAAAAAACGATGTCTGTGTGTGTGCTCTATTAACGGTGTTGGTAGATTTAAATTAAATTTTAAAGTACGGCTTTACAGCGGCCCTTTGGTTGAAAACATCCCAATTCTGAATCCAAGTCGCTTTCAAGGTGACATTTCAAATCATTACTATCTAATTTCCATTTACATCAAGCGCGATGTCGTACATTGATTGAATTTTTATTAACATCACTCTCAGATGCAACACGAATGATATTGGCTACAGACCATACAATTTTAAGGCAAGGTCAAATTATGAGAACACTTAAGCTGCAGTACCCCTCTAAACTTCCACACTACATCTACGTAAGTAATTTAACCCCGACATATTTGACATTTATCAGTTTCACCACAAAACGTATTGGGAAATCAAGACTCGATTGAAACGACGCGTCCATGAACTCGCAAACATGGACTAGGTTGCGGTATTCTCTTCGAAGAAAGTATAAGAAGGACTTGGAAAATCGTTGAATTCAGTTTGAAACAACACTCCCATTATGGCTCATACCAGTATTTGTTGTCTTTACGCTGAAGAGGGATATTGGGTGATAGGTCTATAAAATTTGATTTACTATCAAATGGGTGAAGACGAGACTTAAGTTGCTACCTCTCTCGACAAACTTCTTCATTCCACCCCTTTTCATACTTGACCTCATGAGATCTAAATCCTTTTCACAGTCAGGCATTCGTCTATTATCCAGCACGTCGGGTCTTAATGAATTCAGAATTCAATTATGAAATTTGATTTGGCATCCTTGGTAACGGACTTGTGCCAACAAACATATGGCTTCCGTGACTACTGTTCGAATCAGGATTCGATTCGAATGCCTTGGATTGTGGATCCTTTCCCCACCCTATTGCTCTTCAACCAATAAATTTTTGTAGCCTCCTGAAATGGTACAACAGCTGAACTAAAATGCATTAACTAAATTAAATGCGTTGAAAAAATATAAATAATAAATACTATAATAACTGTGTAACGATGCGTTAATATTTTCTTCCAGAAAAGGTTAAATACCCAAGAAATATTTGGTCCCAATTTGTTGGCAAATTATTTTAAAAGGGATCACGTAGCAATACTTTGTCACTTAGAGTACAATCTCAGTTTTTGTATTGATGAACGACAAATTATAGTAATGTAATTTATTGTTACGATATAAAAATACATAGAAATATTTATACATAATTCATAATACAACTAAATATCTCCTTCCATAGTCATTATTGAGTCTTTAATCTGTGTAGCGTTTAAACCATTTTTAAAAATAATTAGTGAGTGAAATTATGAAAAATTTGAAACATAAAAAAATCATCTCAGAAAAAGACTTAAAATCATAATATTTTCCTTATTTATTCAAAAATACAAATGTTTTATATAAAATCATATTAACTATGGATAATACTACTCTTTAAATCTTGTCAGGGTTCAGTGTACTCAGGTTAACGTGGCGTGCCTGCTCTGGTGTCGACTTCGTCATTTGACCATTATATAAAAATAAGAGGCCTATTGGTCGTGCTTATCGAACTTTTGTATCTTACGGTATATGTAACTTGAAACGCTCGATACAGAAATAAAATAATTTATACTTAAAATTTAAATGTAAATATTCTCAATACTGTAGCAATATTTTAAAATTACAATTACAATGTACAATTTATTACAAATTCATCACTACGAAACCTTATTTTCAGTTCCTGGCCCTGATTCACTCATCATCAGAGGAAATCTTAATTAACAAATCTAATGGAGAATAGCCTATTTCCACACCCTTAACTAACTCGATACCGGCCGCTATTTACTCATGTCTCACCATATGGAACATTTCATTTCAACCAACCCTGATTCCGGATTGGGTTGGAAATAATCAAAAGAATCCTGAATTGGAATGCATTCCCAAATTAATTCCCCTTTCGTATTCTTTGGTTATCCCGGTTCTTCCGCAATAATTTCCTTTTTTTCCATCCCATTATTGAATTCAGTAATTGGCCCAAGCACAAAATGAAGATAGTAGTATGGGCAGCCATGTTCCGGGATTTCCGAAAAGCATTTTTACAAAGTCTTGATTGCTATGTAAATGTTCTTTGGGCTCATAACTTGGAAGGTTCGCGATTGCGAGTCCTATTAATGAGAATTATTCGCATTCTTGATTAAATATTTCATTTAAGGACGGATCTCTTAATGAAACGCTCCAACTGTTTCGAATTGCTCTTCCAGTAGCTACTGAAGTGATCAAGTAGGTAATTTGCATGTAATTAGAATATATGAACTACTATTGATCACTTTTAACAATGTAAAGAGACTTTAGTTAATTTATTTTGATTGGAAATTAAAATAAAATGGATAATTAATTAAAGTTTATGATGAGTTGTATTCTTTGTGAAACTAATAACAAATAATGCATTTTTTGTTCAAAAAGTATTAAATTATTGATTAATGAAACAGGATATGCGATTTAGTACATGGAAAATATTTTTGCAAATTTGCGTGGGGGAGCGAAACAGCTGATGACTCTAGTTTTTTGAATAATAACTGATTTTTTAAAAAAAAACAAAGGACCAACAAATGACTACATGAAGACAAATCAACGAATATACACAAAAAATGTAATAACTGATTATTTACAGCAGTGGTCTTCAAACTGTATCGAATCATGGAACCCTTACACCTATTTGGGCATTTGGTGGAACCCTGTCGTATACTTTGAAGAATAAATCACCGTATATCTTTCTAAAGGTTTTTTGATTAACATTTATATAATCTATTCGTTAATAATATTATTCGGGCTCAAAGAGCCACCTTCCCTTGCATATTTTCTGACATATATATATGTGT